>JASPKZ010009204.1:0-100633 GCA_030220185.1 Diploptera punctata
GTCTTCCAATATATTGAAGAGTTTTCGTCTCTTGACTGTGTCGAATGCTTTTTCAAAATCTATGAAAACAAAATGTGTTTCAAAGTTGAATTCTCTTCTTCTTTCAAGCAATAGTTTAAGTGAAAATGCTGAATCAATACAAGATCGTACTTTCCTAAGTCCATTTTGACATCCCATATGGAATTTTTCGCTGAAACTTTTCAATTTTCTATTTAAAATGTTAGCATAAATTTTGTAGCATGTGTTTAACAAACTGATTCCCCTAATATTTGTCCATTTTTCTCTTGTCTCGTTTCTTGAACAGGGATATAACAATGCTTGTCTTCCATTCTTGTGGTATATCTGCATTTTTAATACATTATTAAAGAAGGACAACAGTCTTTCATGGAACTGTTTGCCTCCATATTTGTATAATTCAGAATTCAAGCCATCTGTGCCAGTTGCCTTCCCATGTTTCAATTTCTTTAAACTTTTGTTCAATTCTTCCAATGATATTATGGAATCTGTCTCATTATTATTTCGGAAAATTGTATGTTCATAACTATTGTCAGTCCAAAGACTTTTATAATAATTGATAAATTCTTCTTTTGTTACCCCGCAATTAATTTTGGTAGATTCTTTATATCTTTATTCAAATGTTTTAATATTCTGAAGACATTTGGTTGGAGCTTATGCAAGTCTGATTGTAAATGTGTAACAAAATTTAACCATGTTTTCCTATGTCTTTTTCTTATTTCCCTCTTAACAATAGCTCTACAGCGTTTGAATTCTATTTCATTTTCTACTTTCTTTGTGTTCAAATACTTTTTATAAGCTGCATTTTTCTCTTCAATCAATTGTTTTATTTTATCATCCCAGATTTTTAGAGTTCTATTTCTTCTTTGTTGTATATTACTTTTCCTAAAGTTTCATTAGCTGCATTTTGAATTATCATTTTAATGTTATTCCATTCTTCTTGATGTTTACTTCCAGTCCCAATTTCGTAGTGTTATTCAATAGAGTGTGTATGTTGGTCCTTAGTATCTCCTCGTAATCGCGCAATAATACTACATCATCAGCATAAACTAACAGCCTATTAATAGCATAGAGTTGTAGACCATCTTCATTCCCCAAAGATTTGATGGCTGCTCTAAAACATAATTGATCAGTAGAGGACATAGCGCATCTCCTTGCTTTAACCCATTGTGAATTTCAAAGTATCCGAAAACTGTTTGCCTACACGCACCCTACCCTTTGTGCCATAAGTCTAACTTAACTTTTTTTAGAAATTCCGAACTCCAGAAGAATACTATATAAGTTCTACTGAATCGTATGCCTTACGTAGTCTACACATTGCAGTATATTCCCATTTATTTTCTACGATCTGTGTTATGCTAAAAATCTGATCTGTTGTAGACCTGTTTCTTCTCAACCCACATTAATGCTCTCCTAGAATATAGGGAGTAAGTCTGCTTACTAATGTATTTGTTAGGATTTTGTACGATGTTGAGAGTAATGAGATTCCCCTATAATTGTTACAACCAGTTTTATCTTCTTCCTATTGATTGGTACAAAAATAGAATATTTCCATCCATCTGGAAGAGCTTCTTTTTCCCAGATCATACAAAGTAACCGGCGTATCTTGTTCATCAATTTTCTCCCCCTGATTTTATCAGTTCTGCTAGGATCCCATCTGAACCTGTTGCTTTATACATCTTCAATTTTTCTATCGCCATTTCAACCTCTAATGTACTTGGTTCTGTGTCTAGCATTTCTGCTGCCTGTAATTTCTCATCTTCAATATCCTGTTCTGTATATAATTCAATAGTCGATTAAAGTAAATCTTTCATCCATTTAATATACTCCTGGGATCTGCAATCATATTCCAATTTCCATTCCTAATTATGTTTGTTCTAGTCTGAAATCCTTTCTTCTCTATCCTAATTCTCTGATATAATAATCTGATGTTCCTATTTTCTGCATTCATTCAAGGTCATGAATCTTCTCTTTCAAACATCCCCTCTTTTTACTATGTTATAACCTGGTGCTTTCCCGTCTAATAGTACCTATTTTTTCTAAATTTATATAATTTGGCTAGTGTAGACAATTCGTTTTTGCTTGTTTCTATTCTTTACAATGTAGGCACATTCCTCATCAAACCACGTCTTTTTCTCCTCCTTTTTTGAATAACCAACACTTTCTGATGCTGACTATTTAATAGTATATCTTATAGTCTCCCATTCTTTATTTATGTCAATTTCTTCTTCGATTATCTCATTCTCATCTGAAGATTCCTATATTTCAAATATACTAGTGATTTGGTATTATTGTCATAGTTCATCATTTCTCAAGTTTTTCAATACCATATTTATCTTTTGTTCCTCTCATAGCGATAACCGTTGTCTGATTTTCACCCTGATCAGATGATGATCCAAATTGTAGTCTGCGCCTCTAACTGATCTAACATCGATGATGCCACTGTGCCAGCGTTTGTCCACTAATATATTATCTATCTGGTTCCGAGTTTTGCCATCTGGCGACGTCCAGATGTATTTATGAATATCCTTATGCTGGAATGCTGTGCTACATACAGTAAGATTATCTGATGTGGCAATGGTGACTAATCTAACTCCGTTGTTGTTACTATATTTATGAAGACTGGATTTGCCTATTGTTGGCCTGAATATATCTTCCCGCCCCACTTAAAAACTCATAAGACAATTTGCATATTATATTGCGAGGGGCTATCAAATACGGATTCTAATTCTTCATAGAAATCATCTTTGATCTTGTCATCCTTATTTTCTGTAGGACCATGTACATTTACGATTACAAAATCATGTTCTTTAGCCTTTAGATTTGTAAACGATATCCTATCGCTGACAAACTTAATATCTCGAATAGCGGAGAGGATCCTCCTTCGGACTAAAAGCCTGTTCCAAATTCAGGTCTTGCTGCACCCGCGTAATATAATGCAAAGATTCCTGATTACCTAACTTCCATCTAAATTCCTGTAAAGCTACTATATCCAGGGATGATCTAGCGCCCCGCCATTACATAGTCATAACATTCCATATTCCTGTGTTTGAGCCTTTGGCATGGGTTTCTTGAAGGCGCGGAGAACCGAATGGGGGACTATTTTACCTCCAGAGAATTTTATCTCAGTGGAACCCATGTCCGCGTATCTTGGCGGTTGTAATTTTTCGGCGAAAGATCGCCATTTTTTCGACCAAGGTACTTTTTCCGTCTATCTTATAGTCTTCGACCTGTCTGGCATCGGTGATCCTTCATTCAGCATTGTTACCGCCTCCATAGCTCTCGGGGTCATTCAAGCACGCAAACCACTCCACCACGACAAGATAAAAATACGATGGAGGGAATAATAAAATATAAAAATAAATATATCAGTCAAGTTCTGGACAAAACACAACGCATCCTGTAGATATAACCAAAAACTTCAAAAATATAGATATGACGTCACAGCATATATATTTATATATGAGAATAAAGATTGGTAACAAATGAGTTTTTAAATTTGAATTAAAAAAGATAAGTTTCATGAAATAACTCATATATCACCATCATCATCATCATGATCATTACTGACATTCTCCAGTTTTTCAATTGCAATATTTTTATATCATTCCGTACAGAAACCTTACATTTCAGTCTTGGTCAGTACAACATTTTCTTCTTCTTTGATGCTTTGATTTAAAACGTCTATTTAGAGATTTCTAATATCATTATTTCTCAGCATGTGACCAGTCCATTCAAAGTTTTAATTTCTATAAACTTAACTTCATCTCTTTCGTTTTAAATGTTTATTTAAAGTAGTCGTTTTCTTAAAGTGGACGTGATGTGTGTTGTAGGTTATGTTAGTAATACTAGTCCTCATCATGGTGCTCACACCGAGTAGACCACAGGGGTGTCCAGCACAATGCCGCTGTAGTAATTACAAAACTTGGTGCAAATTCTCCAGACTCTACAAACTGCCGTCACAACTACCCGACACAACACAGTTCCTCAGCATCCACTACGACGACATTAAAATACTCAACTCATCCATGGTAACTAGCAGTGGGTTGTGGAATTTAAGACACCTTGAGCTAAATGAAGTTCAGTTACAAAAAATTGAACCGGTACATTTAAGCACATGAATCTCTTAGAGAAACTGATCATCACAAAAAACTACATAATAAATTTACACGTTGACTCATTTAAATACCTTAACAATCTGTATTATTTAATATTGCTAGATACCTATATACCACTTTTGCATGTTGGATCATTTTCACATCTTGTTAATGTAAGGTACCTGTATCTAAATTATTGGCCAACAGGTTATCCGACAAATACATATAACAGCACGAACTGTGAAGCGACGAAAACGCGAGGGCTACTAGAGGTACATAACAAATTACATAATGATCATTATATTGATTTTAAACTATTTCAAGATCTCTGTTTCTTTACTCATATCACAATATGGAGTTACAGTACACAATACATCAGAAAAGACGCATTTCTAGGTGCACCTAGACTTAAAGTCTTGAAATTACACAATGTTAAACTTGGAAAATTAACTAGTATTTTCAATAGGTTAGAGAAATTATTAAAATTAGAAATTATAGATGCAGAACTACATTACACAGACATCGGAGCTTTCGAAAACTTGACACTTTTAAAGTACCTTGAAATCTCAAACACTAAACTTCGTGAAATAAGATCTGGAATGTTCAGAGGCCTTCGATCCTTGAAAGTTCTAAAATTAGACCATACACATATATCTATACTAGAAAAGAATGGGTTCGAAGATCTTCAATCTTTGGAAATGTTGAGTTTGAATGATTGTCGAATAAGAACTATGAACAATGACATATTCATAGGATTGAAGAATTTAAGAAAATTATTTATTAGATCTGATATTTTGATGCAAATAGATGCAGATGCTTTTAATGGTTTAAATCGAATAAAAATAATAGATATTATTACAGGTTATAAAAATAACAACACAATTTCATTTAAGAATAACACTTTCTCCAAGTTGAAAACTCTAGGTGTTGTGAATTTGTCTGCTAGCAAATTTAACATAGAAGCCGGAATATTTACAGAAGTTTGGCCAATTCAATTATTTTCGAAATACATATCACACAAGTTACAAAATATACATTATCAAGATATTAAATACGAAATAACTTTGCAGAGAGTAACTTTCGTAATGAAGGCAACATTTAGTCACACAGCAATCAGAGCAACTGTAAAGTCAGTACAAGGTCAATTATCGTTGCTAGAGTTGCAATTGTTTGTAAATGGAGAAATCCAAAGCCCAAAGAAACAACTCCAAGACTTAACAGAAAATACAGTAAATTTCACACAGTTCAACCATATTTCACACCTGAATATAAGTAACTCTAAATCAGTGATCTTTAAAGAAAACAGCTTGTTCCGAATTCCAAATGTACAATCTCTGACTTTAACAAACATTACAATGTTAGAGATACATGAAAATGCACTCTCGCAAATAAAATCACTGACATCTCTCACTATCAATTATAACCAACATGTAGCTGTAGCTCCAGGTGCATTTACTGGACTGTGCAACTTAAAGAAACTTATATTACGGGGAAATATTAAATTTATAATTAAACATATGGGCAGTATTCGCGGTCGACAAAACAGGACTTATCTGAATCTAAATGAATCAGAATCAATACAATTTGAAGCAGGCATGTTTCTGGGACTTGATAACTTGGAGGTACTTGTAGTCGACAAGGATGAACATACGGTTAATACCAATCCACGTTTATCTCTCACCAGAGGCATTTTTCAAGGCTTACATAATATAAAAGAAATACGCATGAAACGTGATGGGATAAAGGAAATTCCTCCCGGAGTGTTCGGCGCTGAGTGTGTAGAATATTTTAAATTATCTTGTAAAAATGTATCTGAAAGTTCGCCATATTGCAATGACACTCATGCTCTCAAGAAGTTGCAACTTTTAGATTTATCTCTTAACAACATACAATATATCCACCAGCACGCTTTCATATCATGCTTAAACCTAGAAACATTAAATCTAGATTCGAATCACATGTTGACACTTGACAACACTTTTTTATTCACACCAGCACTCACAACACTCACCATGTTTGGGTGTAATGTAACCAAGATCCCCAACAATACATTTGAATGCACTCCTAACATTACTGAACTCGCTTTACACTTGTACAATTCAACACCAAATCTTACTTCATTGCTTCCAATGCAACAACTGAAAAAAGCTTTTATTATTCTTAATACATACAATTTAACATGCGATTTTTACGAAACATGGCTTTGGCTTGAGGAAAAACAAATAACATCATACTTCGGTTTCTTTCGAGACCCTCGTAGTGTTCTTTACAAACTTAAGTGTAATAGAACACATCAAGACAGCCAACAACCTCCCAACACCAAAGTGAAATTAAGTGACTCGTTGTATTTGAAACAGTACATTGAACCTATTATTCTAGTTGTTATAACAACGTCAGGAATAGTTTTCAATGGCTTTCTTTTGTTCGTGTCCCTCTGGAACTCTGACATGCGCACAAAACACAATTCGTGTATAATACATTTATCTATAACAGACACTTTATCACTTATATTGAATCTACCCCTAAGTTACTGGAACACTTTACACGTCAACTGGGAATTGGGGATCCTGACATGTAAAATGTTCATGTACCTCAAAGATGTAACTTTAGTTGCAAATATATTTTCAATTGTTGCCTTAAGCGTTGAAAGATCCTCGTTGCACGAAGATGGAAAGATTTGAGAAAGGCCTGCAAGACTGACTACCCAATATGGTGGTTACTAGTCATGACGTGAGTCTCTGGTATAATTCTATCATTCCCTACTTACTATAACGCTTCCGTACACACCAGATGTCTCTACTGTCCACCCAATAACGAAGAATACATAAAAAAGGTTTGGATCCACCAATTAATCATTCATTATTTCTTACCAGCAGTTGTGATATGTGCCTTAAACACATTGACTTCGCGATGTCTTAGACAAAGCATTAAAAACATGCCAGGAGTAGTTAATGACAACACAAGAACCAAAAACAGGAAAAATGTTGCAAACATTGTGACCATTCTGTCTGCCATATTTATTGTCAGCTATCTGCCGAATTTCACCCTCAGGATACTTGTAGCCTGGTCTGTTATCGATATAGAGGATGTCTTAGTGTACTCTTTCGTCAGCTTCTGTTTCTTTTACTGTTACACCATGTTTAACCCTATTTCTATTTTCATTATGAGTTCTAAATATAAAAATTACTTCTTCAAATATTTACCCTTTCTAGGAAGTAACACAAATGCAAAAACCAGACCCACTGCCAAGAAAACTAATTCGAATATACACGAACTAGTTGGATAGGTTGTTTTCGAATATGTCTTAGGACACAACTGCAGACTCCCTTGAGCAGGCCTGTTCGGAAAAATAGAGTAATCGTGAAGTTAGCTAACCTCGGGCAATAGTGCAGCCAGGGTTGGTAATGAGGAGAGTAGGCCGTTCAATCCTTGGGAAAGCAGAGGTCCCCTTCTTTGGATAAACACTAACGCCTTGGAAATGGGGAATGGGCTGACCACCCATCTCCTTTTGTGTCCTAGAGTTGAAATAAACGGAGATGAAAATGAAACAGAGCAGGTACATGCAGATAAAATTAACATTTATCATTGCTTTATAAAGGAAGCCGATCTGTTGACATGTTACATTCTTTTCAATAACATATTTGAAAATTTCGCTCATTGACGATTGAAGAATGATACATAATACACTAACAAATATCATAATTTCATGAACTGAAATCTTAGAATTTACACTAAAATATTTTATAAATTTAATATTTCTGGTATTATAACTATTTCATACTTAAATAGAATGGTGTGATTATAACATTTTATACCATTGCTCAAAGAATAGAAAAGCTATCCATAACCAATAGATACTCAATCGCGTATACAATGGCTTCTTACCGAAATTACAAAAAAAGTATATATATATATATATATATATATATATATATGAATAGTGTTACATGAATTTTAATCTAATAACACGAACAACATAATGTCATGAACTTGTTTCTCCCGGTTTATTGAAAACTAAACTTCATTTCTCGAATTTCAAAATGCGATCAACATTTAGATAGTGGGATGTGAACAGCTTGATTTAAATTGTGCGCAGAATAAAGGTCTATGATATTAGCGTAATGCAATTTATTAATATAATTTAATTAACTGACATCAATATTACATGTAGGTATAAAACAATGTACGTACCTTTACTTTATAACATATCATCATGAACAAATTCGTTTTAGGCCATGTGGCCTGTACGGTAAAGCTAGTGAAGATGGTCTTGATCTTTCCACCGATGTTTTGGTCTTCCTTGGTCCCTATGTCCAGTTGGGATATACTGGAATGCCAATTTGGAAGTCTATTTCTTGCCATTCTCCTCAGATGATTTTTCCATTCTTGTTGGTATCTTTGTATATCTTCTTTATAATATGTAGGCCTATATTTCTTAAAAGGAGACAAGACCCTCTTCACACTTGAAACAAAAGCGCTCTAAAGTAATAACAATTGGAAACAAGTTTAAATTCTAGTGCAGATTGGTATTAAATTGTAAAGTAAGTTTCTTTTTATAATGACAATTTCCAGTTGCACCACATGTTAGAGTTAAGTAGGTGAACCACCTGTAAACTGAACATCGTTCCTTCTGTTTCTTGTGCTCAGACGTACTATCAAATTGCAATCACAAGCTCAAGGAAACTAAATTACAAACAAACCTATTCTAGTTACCATGGGATATCATCTTAGCAAAATGTTTGTTAAACTAAAATAAGATTTGTAAATAGAATTTTAAATTGCAAAATATGTATAACAACATGAATTAAATTGATTCCACACGACATCTCTGAGTTTCGCAGCAAATGTCATACAAACGGATTTAACTTCCTGCAGAAACTAGAAAAGTAACAAAAGTATTGTAACTGCTTATGCTCACAGCACTGTATAAAAAATAATTATATCAATTAAACGCAAATCATAAAGAAAAGCTTTTCTCATTTATTATTAAGATGGTATCAAATTAACAACTGCTACACTCAAATACAGTTAACAGTATCTTCACTTTTATGAAGTGAATCCACGCATCAAAAATTACATAACTTCAAATTATCAAGGAACTAATAGTTTCATTTCGCCAAAAAGAGGAAACTGGTGGTGTCACAACTCATTAAAACAACAAATTCAGTGGCGGAACTAAGTGTCGTGATGCAGTGTCTTAAGATTGTGTACTGTCGGTGTGTAGCAAACATGTGCTCAGTTAACTAATTAATAAAAATATAATTTATTATATCAGTGAGATTCTGCAAATTACTTACAACTAGCACTAGGTTTCAGGACCTCTCTTTTTATTGTTATCTGTTTTAATTTATTTTCGTGTTTTTTGTGCATTAGATAACGACGACTATTACTGAATTTTGCTTTTTACATTATTATTATTATTATTATTATTATTATTATTATTATTATTATTATTATTATTATTATTATTATTATTATTAATTGTTATATGTACTTTGTAACAGGTATGCTAATGTATCGCTAGTTACATCTGATTGATTCTTGTGTCGCTGGGAACGATTCTGTCAAACACTCATTTGTTTAGTAAAGAAATTGAGAAATTGTTGAATGATGGGAGGGTCCATACAATGAAAAAGTTGGGCTACGTTCCCACAAAATATGTTGTCACTTTTACAGCTTTCAGCATTTGTATTCAACATTTTATTCTCTGCATGCCCTAAGGATAATACTAAACGAAATGGTGAGCCCTAAGATGTTATATAAATGCATACAAATTAAAATATAGAATTGATCATTCATTAAATCACCTAGTTTATATTAAAAAAATGAATATCACAAAGTGTAAAGCGAAATAAATTTCAACATGAAAATGTTTGTGACAAATGATTTTTATTATTTCTGATCATTCAAAAACATTTATGCTTACTATAGGGCCTAAATGTTACGTAGCTCCTAAGAATTACTTCAGGTTGCAAATCCACTGGTGAACATCACTCAGTTTTCAATGTTAATAATTTCATTATTATTGTGTAATCAGTATGGTAAATAAATATACAAATTTATTAATTTGCATTGTTGTCTTATTTCAAGTCAAACTGCACTGTTGTCTCCTGTCTGGTAATTATTTACAAACACTCGTAAGGAACTAAATGTTACGTCATTCTTTCATACATCTGTTTCAAATTTTCCAACAATTTAATGCTTATTCTTGATGTCATGTTAATGTGTTTCCTGAAGTCCCTATATTACTTTTCCTCAAATTAGCAATATAATACCTAAATTGAATAACCAGTCAGATCACACGATTTTTTTTTAAATTTAAAAGCTTCCCAGAATAACATTGTAACCCGAATTTTGATCCCAATTTGAGTTGTATACGGACAAGTGTTGTTATTGATATATGTATTTGTCTATGCAAAAATAAACCTTTATAAAAGGGGGGTTACAATCTTGTTCACGGCGGCTATTTAACTGGTGGGCGACTTTTACTTACATACATTCTGAAAAATTAAAACAAAATTCACCTATCATTTACAAATAATTTTAATTTTGTGCTACACTGAGGTCTCCAGGAGGCGACTGGACGGGATTAGATATCTAGTTCACATGAATATCCTGGCAGAGATTTGCTTCGACTATAAGTTAAATGTAACGGCACAAATAGTCCCGGAATACCATCTGGCCATCACGATCACCCCTATCACCTTGTTTAGAATGAATGTGACTTGTTCAGGTTGTCTAGGACGTGGCATTGAATTGATCACTCATCCGAGTCAGCTACCTATGTGTAGGTATGTTTATAAAAGTACATCAATCCTCTAACATTGCGAAGTGTCCCAGGAATGTGTGAGACAAGAAAGAACAGAAGAAAGCAAGAGGATAAAGATACATTTAATATCTTCAGAAAGAAAAAAAAATACATGTAAATTAAAACTGAACCTGAAATATTTTACAGAACTTTTGGACATCTTCAAATATGAGAAAAAAAATCGCAACGCTATTGAGCCAAGTTAGGAACAATATACATAAGATAACAATGAAATTAATTTATTGTTGTCATAAGATGATGATAGTTATTATTTATTATTTGTATAATGATTATCATTATTACTGTTATTCAAATATATAAATTGGGCCTGGAAGTTAACGTCAATAAAACTAAATGTATGGTTATACAGAGACATAAATTATAAAATGGGAATGAATAATTGATGTCAAATGAGGAACATTTTAATAAATAATAGTTTAAAAAACTAAAACAACACGCTTTATTAGAAAACAGAACTAAAAAAATGGAAAATAATTTAAATTTCCAACACGCCTGGGGTAAAATTAAAGTGGTCAACAAAAAAATCATCTCCAACACACCCAGAATAAAACTAGAGTTATCTACAAAAAAAAATATATATATGCTACCATGCTGTCAAGTGTTGCCAACATAATAAAGGAGACTGTTGCTGCGGCGGTTATAGAATTAAAAGTGGCATTGGAGCAAAGTCACGCCTTAATCAGTGAGCTCCAGAAATCTATTCAGGACCGTGATAACAAGATAGTGACTTTGGAATCTAAGATTGATAGCTTAGAACAATACCAAAGGCGTCAGTGTGTGCGTATTTTTGGTATTGCGGAGGAGGAAAATTGAAAGACACAGATGCCATCGCCTTGCAGGTAGCAGAGAAAGTTGGTGTTAGTCTCCAGGTCAGTGACATTGACCGTAGTCATCGAGTAGGTAGAAAACAGATGGTGGACTACCTAGGGCTGTCATTGTTAAATTTGTGTCCTACCGTAAGCGAAGTGAGGTGTTTCGAAATAAAAAGAATTTGAAAGGCAGTGGAATTACGATTCGTGAGGACCTTACTAGTGCTAGGCATCAGTTACTTCGCGAAGCTATAAATATTCATGGCGTAACCAATGTCTGGACCAAGATGGTTCTGTCATTGTTAAGGTAGGAGACAGAAAAAAGCGAATAAATCATATATCAGATCTCAGGTCAGAGTGATAATTATCAACTCTGAAACTCGTTACTTTTTGTAATTTATTTTTATTAGTATTTAATTACAGGGCAAGTCAAAATGTTGTGCAGGTTTTCAGAAATTTATTATGTGAAATGTAATGAACATATAATATCGTGAGACATATTGTATGAAAGGTAAACTCTCAAAGTTTAGTTGTCCACTTCTAAAGTTCCGCGTTCACCCGCAAGATGTCAACAGCAGAGCAGTAAAGGAAAATGGCGTTGACTGGGGATCAGAAGTCTTTCTGTGTGCTTGATTACCATGTAAACAACTCTGTGACTAGTGTTCAACGACATTTCCGTACCAGATACGATAAAGACCCGCCGGATGGGAGATCCATTCGTAAGTGGTACACACAATTTAGGGATTCAGGCTGTATCTGTAAACGAAAATCGACTGGCCGTCCGTCGACGAGTGAAGAGACAGTCGAACGCGTTCGCACATGCTTCGTGCGGAGTCCACAGAAATCCACCTACCGGGGAGCGACAGAACTTCAACTACCACAAAAAACTGTATGGCGGATTCTCCGGAAACGTTTACAGATGAAACCCTACCACTTGCAACTGGTTCAAGCCTTAAAACCCGCCGATTATGCTTTGCGAGCGTCCTTCTGTGTTGATTTTCTCGCATTAATGGAAGAGAATGAGTTCCATGAGAGGGTAGTTTACAGTGATGAAGCGACTTTCCACCTTTCAGGAAAAGTGAATAGACACAATGTAAGGATTTGGGGAACTGGTAACCCCCATGCAACTCTGGAACATCAACGCGATTCTCCGAAAGTGAATGTCTTTGTGCCATTTCCCATGCAAAGGTTTATGGGCCCTTTTCTTTCATGAACGTACTGTGAACGGACATGTTTTCCTTGATATGCTACAACAATGGCTCCTTCCGCAGCTTGAAGCGGATAGTCCAGATTTCATTCTGCAGTTGGATGGTGCCCCTCCACATTACCATGGCAGTGTTCGAGACCATTTGAATACGGCTTTACCACAACGCTGGATAGGCCGTGCATCTCAGGGTGATCAACAACTCATTCATTGGCCACCTCGTTCACCAGATCTAACCCCGTGTGATTTCTTCATGTGGGGTCTTGTAAAGGATCATGTTTACGTACCACCACTTCCAACAACACTGCATGAACTGCGTGCCCGCATCACAGCAGCCATTGCTGATATCGACCGCGGACTGCTACAGAAAGTTTGGCAGGAGATTGAATATCGGCTTGACATCTGTCGTGTAACAAAAGGCGCTCACATAGAACATCTGTGAATATTTAAAAAAAAACTTTGAGAGTTTACCTTTCATACAATATGTCTCACAATATTATATGTTCATTACATTTCACATAATAAATTTCTGAAAACCTGCACAACATTTTGACTTGCCCTGTATTTACTGTGTTCATTTTTTTCTTAATTTTTTCGTGTATAATCTATTTTTTTATTAATTTAATTTTGTACTTCATATACTAAACACCAATTGATATTTCATATTTACGGTTTTCTTGTTTTAGTTAGTAACATTTCAACCATAGATTTAAGGAATGCACCTGCAGCCCCTTTTCGGTCTTTGACAGTTCCATTGTCCCCATCTCAACATACCCCTTCCACCTCAGACCTTTTAAAATCACGTTTCTCTTTGAACAGCAATACACTCAAAATAACACATTGTAATGCACAGTCACTCCTGTCCCACTTCTCAGAATTCCAAACTATATTTTCAACACTAAATCTGCATGCCTTTTAATTTCTGAAACATGGCTGAAAAATACTCTTCCTTCTTCTCTTGTAAACATGCAAAATTACACCTTGATTAGGAATGACAGAGTCGGGAAAAATGGAGGCGGCGTGGCGATGTATATACGTTCCGATCTACAACCAAAAATTGTATCCCATTCGCCTAGTGAATACTCGTCTCGACCCGAATACCTATTTATAGAAATTAGAGCGAAAATGCAGAAATGTTTATTAGGAGTAGTTTATAAGCCCCCAAATGTCGGTCACCTACATGACATTGAAACAGTACTCCAAAATCTGATACCATCTTTGAACATGTAATTGTACTAGGAGACTTCAATACTAATCTATTAGCACAAATTCTTACAACACTATACTATTACAGACAATGTTCCAGTCATGCAATATGACAATACTGCCTTCAGAACCAACCCATCATACTAGGTATTCTGACACACTACTAGACTTAATTATAACAAATAATCCTCAAAAGTTATAACTAGTGGACAGATAGAAGCTCCAGGCATCTCTGCACATGACTTAATATACATTGAATATTCACTCCTTTGCTCTAAACGTAGACCTAGACTTGTAACATACAGAGACTTGAAACATATAAATTATGCGCAATTAATTGATGACGCTGCAAAACTACCTTGGAACAACATATGGACACTTAGGACTGTAGACGAGAAAGTTGAAAATTTTAATGACATGATTTTACAATTGTATGACAAACACGCACCTATCAAGACTAGACGTACAAACAGACCACCTGCACCCTGGATGTCTGATAATATCCGCTTGCTTATGACAGAGAGAGACGCAGCATTTAGGAAATACAGGAGGAACAAAGAACTGACAGACTTACAGACATACAAACATCTGAGGAATAAAGTCAACCAGACTGTAAGGAATGCAAAACTAAGATATGCCCATACTATTATTACACAATCTATGTCCAACTCAGCTGACATGTGGAAAAATTTAAAATCAATAGGCCTCTGTCAAAATAAACTACAGGTAGAAACAGCTGACCTACCACTAGATGAGTTGAATGACCATTTTACCCGCCTCCCTTCTGACAACACCTCACAACAAAAAACAACAGACAATAGATGAACTAATGTCAATTCCCAACCTACCCGAGACAAATTCTTTTTTCCTATATCTCACCTAATGACGCCAAAAGAGCAGTATTACGTATTAAATCTAAAGCACAAGGAATAGACAATATAACAATAACTCTCCTGCAAAAAATAATAGACATTATTCTCCCAACAATAACCCACATTTTTAATGCCTCTATAATGACTGGGACTTATCCCAGACTCTGGAAAATGGCTCTAGTTCGTCCTACACCGAAATCAAACACTCCCACAATATTCGATGATTATTATAGACCAATTAGTATTCTTCCCTGTTTATCTAAAGCACTGGAAACACATAATACACTCACAGTTAACAGACTACCTCACCACACACGACTTACTTGATGAACATCAGTCTGGTTTTAGAACAGGACATCACACAAGTACTGCACTACTTGACATTGTAGAGGACATAAGAGACTCAATGGACAAAAGCAAACTCACCGCAATAGTCCTACTCGACTACAGCAAAGCCTTTGACACAGTAGATATAGACTTAATGCTAGCGAGACTAAAGACACTACATCTGTCGGAAAACTGCCTTGATTGGTTTGCATCTTACCTCACTAATCGTCAGCAATCAGTTTCTGTTAATAATCGCATTTCTTCCTGGCGCTTGGTGAGGAAAGGGGTACCTCAAGGCGGCGTCCTCGCTCCTCTTCTCTTCTCGATTTATATTAATGACGTGACCAAGAAACTACAAAAACTGCAAGCATCATCTTTACGCCGACGACCTACAGATTTACACACACTTTAGGCCTGACGAAATTAATGAATATATTGACAAAGTAAACACTGACCTCAGGCATATATCTTTATGGTCCAGACAATATGGGCTGAAACTAAATGTAAACAAAACGCAAGCAATAATTATCGGACATCCAAGGCTATTACACCTCATAAACAATGGCAATATGCCGGCTGTCATATTAGATAATGAACAAATTCCTTATACCGACGTCGTTAAAAACTTGGGATTTTACTTAGATTCTAATTTAAAATGGCATGAGCAAGTAAAACAAACATCTAAAAGGATCTTCTCCATAATGCATTCCCTAAAGCGACTTAAACATTTTCTTCCTACAACTCTTAAAAGAATTTTAATCCAAACTTTAGTGATGCCGCATGCCCGCATTTGACTACTGTGACGTTCTACTAACTGACATAAGTGACGGATTGTCGGACAAACTGCAGCGTTGTCCATAATATGTGTATCAGATTCATATTTAATGTTCGAAAATACGATCACATTTCTCCATTATTCACGAATTGTCATGGCTACATCTAAAAGAGAGAAGAAAATCGCACTGTCTAATTCTCCTATTTAAGATCCTACATACCTCGATTCCCAATTATTTATCATCCCGTTTCCAGTATCTATCCTCAAACCATAACTTAAACACAAGATCACAACATAGTCTCTTACTTAATATACCGCAACGTAGGACATCACATCACTCCATGTCATATACCATCTTCACTTCTCGCAACTGGAATTCCCTACCACAAGAAATAAGGGGCTGCCGGACATTGGCATCTTTTTAAAAGAAATCTAAATTTATATTTGCTCTAAACTCGACTTCATTATTATCCAGTGTAAGATATATATATAATTGGTGTTTCTCGTATAATGTATCATTTATTTATATTATTATTATTATTATTATTATTATTATTATTATTATTATTATCGTATCATTATTGTTATTTACCCTATAAAATGTTGTTTGTACATGACATTTACATTGCTACATTTATTGTATCTTTAACTGTTTATAATTAGTACAGTGTATATCTATATTTGTCGAATATTTATTTGTATTTGTGCTGGTTGAGTGGAAGAGAGGGCCTTATGGCCTTAACTCTGCCAGAATAAATAAAGTATTATTATTATTATTATTATTATTATTATTATTATTATTATTATTATTATTATTAAAAGCGTGGGTGCTTTTTATGGTTTTTACGTTTTCTTCTTAGAGATTTTACTTTTACCAATATCTGTTTATTAACAAATATATTAGTTCATAGTAAAATTATTATTTTTGTAGATAACTCTAGTTTTATTCTAGATGTGTTGGAGATGATTTTTGTTATTGACCACTTTAATTTTATCCTAAGCGTGTTGGAAATTGAAATTATATTTCATGTTTCAGTTGGGTTTTCTAATACAGCGTGTTGCTTTAGTTTTTTAAAACTATTATTTATTTTTTAGTTTGATTTTCTAAAAATGTAAATATCTTTAAATCCGATACCATTGTAGTATGAACTAAAAGTAACATTCTTAAAAAAATACTTTTGGGTCGGATTTATACCAGCGACATATGGATTACTGAAATACAGTCCACCGCTCTACGAACTGAGCTACCCACAACAACGGAGTAGTAGTAAAAAGTCGATACGTCCGCACACTTATTATACCGGTCTTTCGTTTTTGATGTCCTGATTATCCTGGCCAGGATGTTCGAAAAAAATTATGAAATTATTGTATTGTCATGGTCCTTTACAAGTATACAAAGTAAAAGTGACTAAATTAAAATAAGTGGCAAAATAACTAGAAACAGGAATGAGATGCAGAAAAAATTATACATAGGCTCAATTCTAGAAAAAAATCCGTTATGTATTGCAGGGACTCTTGTCCTCCCAACTTCTTTAAAAAGAACACTTAAAATAAAAAAATATATAATTTACTCCCACTGTTATATTACATGGCTGCGAAACGTGGACTTATAATTTAAGAAAAGAAAAAAATTAGGAGTACTTGAAAATAAAGTTCTTAGCAACATTTGTGGACTTACGAGAGTTCATAATTCATGTGAATGGAGAATGCTACACAACACTGAGGAACATGATCCTCATGAGAAACCAGATGTAAGAAGAACAGTTATGTCTCGTAAAACTGCGATGGACAGGACATGTGGCACGAACGGGAAATGAAAGAAGCATGATAAATCCTTGCAGGAAGGTCAGGCAAAATAGTACAATAGACAGGCCAAGAATGATGTGGGAGAATAATATTATCATCATTGATATATATATATATAGATATATTATATTATATATATGGTATGGTAAGAAAAATAAATGCCTGGACGGGATTCGAACCCGGATCCCTGAGTATATATATATATATACAATACAGGGGATATTTGGAAAACTTTAGCTCACACAAGGGATGTATTTATGAATCGCAGCCATGAAACTACGGATACGATAGTAACCTGAGTTGAATAATAATAATAATAATAATAATTATTATTATTATTATTAATTATTATTATTATTATTATATCATATACATTATTTAACTTATCTATACATAAAGCACTGTCAAACTGGAGCGAAAGATATTCAGGAATGGGAGTACCAATTGGAGAGGGATCAAGAGATACAATATATACACTGTTATTTGCAGATGACCAGATAATGATTGCGCAAAACTATGAAATGTTCACAAAATTATTGGACGAATACGCTTGGAATTAAATTTAGAACAAAACACTTTATATGGGATGTGAAGCAGAATAAGAAGATGTAATATTAGAAGATCAGACGGGGTAAATTAGAGGATGTGAAGAATTAGAGTATCTGGGGGTAGATAGATAGGATAAACAAGAACGTATGTTAACCCATTCACTTCAGTTTTATATGCTAATTGCATTTCCCCAGAACCCAGATTTAGGTCTCCGTAAATTATATTGTCTGCTTACAGGCATTCAAAACGAACAAAATATAACGATACTCGAGACCCCAATAAGGGTGAAAGTCAAAACACATTCCTCTGCTATTCGTAAATGTTAACAAAACATTATCCTGCCAAGGGATGTACAAACATTGCACAATATATAACAGGCAGAGTTAAGCGAGTGTACCTCGTCTTCTGAGGCGAATGGGTTAAGAACAGAAGACAGAGCAATAACAGCAATGATAAATTGAGTCCTAAGGAACAGAGATATAACCAGTAAAATTAGTTACAAATATTATATAATTCGATAGTGAAAAGTACTGTCGCATATGGAGCGGAAGTTTGGAAATTCAAAGAAAACATATGTCGACGGAAATGGATTTATTAAGGAGAGCAGTAAGATGTCAGAAGTTATAAAAACTAAGAAATACTGTCATAAGAGAAAAATTAATATAAATATTCAATAGTAGATTATATAAGATACAAGCAACTAAATTGATATGGACATGTACGACGAATGCATGAAGAAAGGTTACCCACAAAAACAATTGATGTCCACCTGGAAGAAGAAAATATGAAACTGAAGTTAGAAATACAACAAAAGTTAGAACAAAAACTTATGTCCATGGATATTGATTTCTTCAGGAGAGCAGCAAGATGTTCAAAATAGGAAAAAAATAGTTTAAAAAAACTAAAAACAACACGCTTTATTAGAAAACCGAACTAACAAATGAAAAATAATTTTAATTTCCAACACGCTTGGGATAATATTAAAGTGGTCAACAAAAAATCATCTCCAACACACCTACTATAGAATAAAACTAGAGTTATCTACAAAAAGAAAATAATTTTACCATCAAAAGCGTGGGGTGCTCTATATCAATTAATATATTTGTTAATAAACATTTATTGGTAAAAGTAAAGTCTCTAAGAAGAAAACGTAAAAATGATAAAAAGCCACCCACGATTTTGATGGTAACATTATTATTTTTGTTGTAGATAACTCTAGTTTTATTCTATATGTGTTGGAGATGATGTTTTTGTTGACCACTTTAATTTTATCCCAGGCGTGTTGGAAATTAAAATTATTTTTCTTTTTTTTTTGTTCAATTTTCTAATAAAGCGTGTTGTTTTAGTTTTTTAAACTATTATTTATTTTGTATTTTTTTAGTTTGGTTTTCTAATAAAGCGTGTTGTTTTAGCTTCTTTAAACTATTTTTTTTTTATTTTTACTTTAATTGTCATAAACCGGAATCCCATGAAAATTTAACTGCTTAATACTCTTCTAAAAAATATCCTCCGGGCCGGATATGAACCAGCGACCTATGGATTTACTGAAATTATATACCACTACAGTCCACCGCTCTACCAACTGAGCTCTTACAACGATTGACTTAAATGTCGGTACGTCCGCAACCTATTAGACCGGTTTTTATTTTTTTTTTTAAATTTTCTGATGATTCTGGCCAGGATTTTAGAAACAAAGTATGAAATTATTGTATTGTCATGGGTCATTTACAAGTATACAAAGTTTCAAGTCGATCCAATGTTTTTAAGTGGGTGAAAATCGTATTAAAAATTCCGTTACATAGATAAAGGTCCGTTACACAGATAAACACAGATGCTGGTCAAACTAATATAAAGAGTGTAATAAGAAACACTGTCATAGTGAAAAAGATTAATATTAGGTATTCAATAGTAGATTATATAAGATACAAGCAATTAAATTGGTATGGGCATATATGACGATTGCAAGAAGAAACGTTACCCAGAAGAACATTGGAATGGTGTCCACCTGGAAGAAGAAGGAAAGGAAGACTTCGACACTCGTGGATGCAAGAAATAAGAACTGTAATGAGAACAAGAGGACTGGGGAACATGGATTGGATGGATAGAGATGAGTGGAGAAGGAATTAGTTCAGGATAGGGTTGTATGGAGAGCTTATGTCCGCGCGGTGACGAACTTACGGTTTCGATAGAGCCAGTAAGTAAGTATTTGCATTTCTTTATTAATCTCTGTTACCGAAGCTGTTTGTCTAGTTTCACAGCATTTGTTACATTGGTGTGATATTTGCATTTTGAAATCTAATATAGAGCGATTCCATGAAAATGTCATACCGAGATCAAAATTTTGAAATTGACGCAGGAATATTTTTTTGGCGTAATATATTTGTTTAAGGATCAAATTTTCTGATTCTATAAGATAATGTTCCATAAGTGCATTATTTTAATCTAATATTAGTGGTGGAACTTATATTCCAAACCTGTGAAAACACGCAAAATTTTACCAATTTGTTGTTTAATGATTTGGTCGTATTAATATGTTTTATTTTACAAACTCTTTTGTTAAACCATACTTTGGTCCTCCCTAATCGTAAATGGAATACTATTAATTGCATTCTAATGTTCTATATACCTCAAATGTGTCCTATAATTGTTAACTGTAAGCTATGGTCAGTCAGTCACAGAAAACGTATACAAATTACTGTACACAACATAATAATTGATGGAATAAAATTTCCTCTTGGATTCTACGTTATCGGTACACAACTAACAAAAACGTATTGAAGACATTTTCTTGTAAAGTCATTATTTTTTCCGCTAGTGTCCCGTGACTGACTGACGTTTGTCCTATCGTATATATGCTAACACGCATGGTGCAGTCAGTTGCTTGCTGCACTCCGCTGAGGATTAGCATAAACACGGTTTAGGAAATATGGTAGACTGTTCGCTCAGCTGTTCCATAAAATAATTACTGACCCTTTTTCTATGTCAATTTGAGCTAAAAGGCAGTTAGCGGAAACATTTAAATATATTCAGGAAAAGGTTTGCAGTAAACAAAGCATCCATACTTGTTGATTTCTCAGGAAGTTATATAAAATGAGATTCAGGCAGTTCATTGGAAAAATTAGCATAGGGCCTATCGCAATATTAACGGCTGTTGCCTAGTTTATATGGAAGGCGACGAGAAGTTCAAAAGAAATACTTTGTTCTAGTGTCAGGTTATGTGACACATAGCAAGTATGCTACAGATGTTTGCTATAGAAAAGTTTTTTTTCTGAACTATAGTGATTTCTTCAAAAACTTGGTGATAAAAATTTTCAGTTGGAGCAGCAGGTAATAGAATGTGACACTGCTTACTTGCATATTTGGATTTTGACATAAAATGGAACTTCTTTGAATCGTACAATGGAAAGAGGGCTATAAATGCGATTGGCGGCCAAGTAAAAAGGATGGCACGGATGTATGAAAAATCGGGAAAGAAGATACAAAATGGTGCAGAATTATGTAATGTGAGCTGTAAAACCAACCAAATAACTAGAGTCACAAAATGATATAGAAGATGGAAAGATTTTTTTTAGAAAAACAATTTGAATATCTTGCATCTATCAGAGACTCATTGCTTATACAACGTAAAAGCGTTGGACCCGTATGTTATAGAGCATGCACAACTGTCAAACAATCAGCGCAACAAGTTCGTGTGTTAAAAACAACTGAATGGCGTGAGAGGCATAGAATATCATTGGCTGCTAATCTCACATCCAAGTATATCAATTACAATCATCTAACCAACATATAGGGTGACATGTGGTCAGCATGTCGGATACTCAGGCCGTGATGGTTGGTTCTCTCGACCGCATCCGCTAAATATTGTAGCTGTCCAAATTCTTCATGATTCTGGGCGGGCACCAATCCCATTGTGGCCGAAATTCCATGAAAAATTGTCTTCTCTCATGGGGCTCGAATCAGTGCTCTCTATTGAGACATCTTGACTCAAACCATTCAGTTACAGCGTGGGACTTCATGCGTGACAGGAAACATTTTTATTAATGGGTCAAGTCAGGTCAAGTTAGCGGCGAAGACCAGGGAGAGAAATGCGATCTCATACATCTGTGTTATGATGTGAGTCAGCAGAATTCGGGCTAATTAGAGTTCATATGTTTGTATTGTTGTTTAAAAGTAGAATTCAATATGTCGGCAATTGTTTACTAACTACAGCTTACTAATGCGATTTACGATAATTTGTTTTGAAAGTTCATGCACTCTGATAAATAACTAACTTATTAAGAATGTGTATACATTCTGGGGGGCTTAAATTTTTTATTTCAGTGGTTCAATCTATAAATAAAAATATTAAATCTTACATCAGGTAAATTGTAATAAACTCCACTCCAAGCGCGACAGGCCTAGAAGGCTCTTGGTTTACAAACCGGCTGCTGGCTTCACGTCCACATGTGTTAATCACAGAGGTAGATGATCATAAGCCAGTGTAGGGGTGACATGTAGTCAGAATGTCGGGTCACCCAGCCGTTATAATTGGTCTTCTCAACCTGGAGTCGTTACTTATTGTAGCTACCCAAATTCTTCACTATGCTGGGTGGGCACCGGTCCCATACTGGCCGAAATTCCATGAGAAAATGTCTTCCTCCATGGGGACCCGAACCAGCGAAAGTCCCATAGCTCTGCGCCAAGGCTTCTTGCCTTAACCACTCGGCTATGGCGCCGGACTAAATTGTAATCAGTTGCTATATATATATATATATATATATATATATATATTCGTTGTCCACCGCTGTGGTCTCAAGGTAGCGTGCTGCCTTGTCACGCAGCGGGCCCGGGTTCGATCCCCGGTCGGGACAGTTTTTCTGGGTGAGGTTTTTATCAGGGTTTTTCCTCACCTGTAAGACAAATGTCAGAAAAACTTTAAGGCCCCGAAATCATATGGTCATTATCATCATCATCCTTATCATTATCATCATCATCATCCTTCACCGGTGTGGAAAGTAACGGGAAGCTACCACACCTACAATTCCCTAGTAAAGCAGCAAGCATAGCATGAAAATGTTATGATTGCAGTGAAGGACCTGCCTTCGGGCAGAATAACTATGGATGGATATACACATGCATACAATTTTAGTAGGTACATTTAACAATAGAGAACGCATTTTGTTATTAAGTATTTAATAGTTCCGTTATTTTTATAATTTAAAATGGTTCATGGTAAGCGAGTTAATTTAATTACATTATTGATTTAAATTAATATTTATTTTACAGTAAAATTAAATTTAACAATTTTCGTAGAATTGATAAAGTGTTTGCAGCTCTTTATTAATCTCTGTTACTGAAGCTGTTTATCTAGTTTCATAGTATTTTGTTACATTTGTGTAATATTTGTATTTTGTAATTCTAAATTAAATTCAGATATGTCAGTCAGTCACACATCACATATTAGGTCATAACGTCGGTATTAATTGTGGTATAGGTTTATTTTTCATTTAAAATGTAACTTGAAATGTGCCCTCCAAACGGTATTTTGGAAAATTGAATTAAGGATCACATTTCAGAGAATGATGTAGATGAACATGTTAAGCTGCATGATGAGTTGACACTTATGTCAGTCAGTCACACATACTTTGATAGATAATAAATAAAATTGTTTTTCTTCAGAAGTTGTATATTTATGTACAGTCTTAATCAGACACTTTTCTTCTATCATATCACGTATATAACACCTCTAATTTCAACCAAATGTAATATTTATGCAAGCATTTTGCAGCAAAAATGTATTGTAAATGTCAGTCAGTCACATATGGAATTACTCTATATAAAAATGAATGTTTGTTTGTTTATTTGTTGGTTTGTTTGTTTGTTCGTACACTATGCGCGGCCATACCGTTGATCCGATTGTGATGAGGCTATTTGCAAAATGTTCAGGAGATTCCCGGGATGAACATAAGCTATAAGAGAGTTGTGATACTTAACTCCTACACCTTACAAATCGCCGTTTGTTGTGGAAAACGTGAAAAAAGTAGTTCTTTGGATGCTTAAATGGCTTACGCTGCCTAAACCATTACAAATACACAAAATTAATGTACACAGAATTGAATATCTCAAAAAGCTCTACAAAAAAGTCCGCGACAGCATATATTTATCTCTTACGGACAACGCACAATAACAATTTTTGTCTTTCATTGATGCCAAGAAGATCGGGAAAAGTTCGTTAATACCTGTACAAGCATAGCAGCACATGGCGGGTATTCTTTTACGGATAACT
This sequence comes from Diploptera punctata, assembly GCA_030220185.1. Taxonomy (NCBI): domain Eukaryota; kingdom Metazoa; phylum Arthropoda; class Insecta; order Blattodea; family Blaberidae; genus Diploptera; species Diploptera punctata. The sequence goes on from JASPKZ010009204.1 coordinate 24,755, forward strand.
CACAATAACGAATTTTGTCTTTTAGCTCATTTATGCCAAGAAGATCGAGATAAGTGGATTCCCGGGTAATCAACACGGGAAAACTTAAAATAATTACTAATTATTTTTCATTTTACTTATTCAACTAATCATAAGAGTACATTAATTTTCGTCTTTCAGTTCATTGTCGCGCTTGGAGGAGAGAGAGCTCATTTATGCCAAGAAGATCGAGATAAGTAGATTCCCGGGCAACACCGGGTAATCAGCAAGGGGAATCTTAAAATAATTATGAAATACATAAATAATTATTTTTCATTTCACTTCATTCAACCAATCATAAGAAGTACATTAATTTTCCTCTTTCAGCTCAGTTATGCCAAGAAGATCGGGATGAGATTTCCGGACAACGCCGGGTAAACAGCACGGGGTATTTAAAAATAATTACGTTATAAATGTTTCCTATCACTTATTTAACTTAACACAAAACACATTAATTTTCGTATTTCAGCTCATTTATGTAAAGAAGATCCCGATAAGTAGATTCCCGGGCAACGCTGGGTAATCAGCATGGAATAACTAAAAAATATAAATTTATAATTATTTTTACTTATTCAACTAAACTTAAAAGCACATTAATATTAATTTATTTAGACGTAGCAGCGCACATCGGGTATTAACTAGTTCTAAATATAGTAGTCAGTCACAGAATAAAGTCAGACAGTCACATATCACACATTAGGTCATAACTCCGGTCTAAATTGTGATTTAGGTTTCGTTTTTTATGTAGAAAGTAACTTGTGCCCTTCAAACGGTATTTTGGAAAATTTAATTAGGAATGGCACTTCAGAGAATGATGCAGATAAACATGTTAAGCTGCACGATGAGTTGCTATTTATGTCAGTCAGTCACACATACTTTGATAGATAATAAATAACATTATTTTTCTTCAGAAGATTTATATTTATGTGCAGTCTTAATCAGACATTTTTCCTCTATGATATCACGTAGATAACAACCCTAATTCCAATCAATTGTAATACGAGTATTTACGCAAGTATTTTGCTTCAAAAGTGTATTGTAAATGTCCATCCATAGTAATTCTGCCCGAAGGCAGGTCCTTCACTGCAATCATAGCATTTTCATGCTATGCTTGCAGCTTTACTAGGGAATTGTGTAGGTGTGGTAGCTTCCCGTTGTTTTCCACACCGGTGAAGGATGATGATGATAATGATAATGGTAAGGATGATAATGATAAGGATGATGGCCACATGATTTCGGGGACCGGTTGGGCCTTAAAGTTTTCCTGACATTTGTCTTACAGGTGAGGAAAAACCCCGATAAAAACCTCACCCAAGAAAACTGCCCCGACCGGGGATCGAACCCGGGCCCGCTGCGTGACAAGGCAGCACGCTACCTCGAGACCACAGCGGTGGACTTGTAAATGCCAGTCAGTCAGATATGGAATTGCTCTATTCGAAATTACTCAAAACGCGAAAATATACCAAAATACGATATCAATGCGAAATGAAATATTTTTGTAAATACAGAATCTTCTTGCTTTCTTTACTTCTGAAAACATCAAGAAAAATAATCATCCCGACTGTCTGCATATACTCTGCTCGTTTCTGACTTCAAACATCGCAGTTTGTACAAACAGCTCTATTGGATATTTGGAGTATACGAATAGCAGTTTTATCATATTTTATTATTTTGATTTTCATGAATTTAATTTATTTGGAAAATAAACGTAAGATTGTTTAGTAAAGTAACTCCCGCAAGGGAATACCCGGATCTACGCTCCTGGTGGACTAGTTGTTCCCAGACTAGTCTCCAGTTAAGAAGATCGCGGGTTCAAATGCGGCGAAGGGCGATGGATTTTTAAGAGTGTAAAAACTTCGAACGTGGTTTCCTCATGAAGGTAGATAATCCTGTGTCCTGCGCTACATGAAACAAAATCAAGACTGAAATACGAGGCTTCTGAACAAAACATGCATAGGCCTGTTCGCGCCCACATTTGAATTACGACGCTAAGGTGTTGGGCAGGTAGTGAACATACTTAAATAAAACAACCGACTATTTAGCGACAAAACATACAGGGTGTTTCACACTTTTAAGCTCACAATTATAGCTGAGTGCTGTGAGATAGGATAAGTAAGCACGTGAGAATACATTGTTCATTTCTACAGTCAACTGTCAGTTGCAACTGATAATATTTGAGGACGTTACTAGCAAAGAGGTGAAGTGATATTTTAGAAAAAAAGAAGAACGAGTTTGATGTATTATTACATTCTTGGAGGAATTTACTTAGTGGCAAAACATATAAGTGTATGTGTTAGGAGTAGATAAAGTATGATTGTTACACATTTCTATTACCTATGATTTTTTATACAACTTCAACATTAAACCTGTTTTTTTCTCAAAACTGCAAAACTTTGTTTCTAATCGCCTTACTTGTAACAATTTTGCATCCGGAGGAAAAAACAAAACTGACGCATACAGGAAGGAAGTTGTGCAAATCCCTGACATTTAAATAACTTTACTCAAGTCGTATTTTTCTTCAAATCTCGATATTTTTATTTTAATACATTTATATTTTATTTAAATTTCCTAACGTTCAAGACACGATGTTTCTATAAAAAACAATGTTACAATTTATTACACCACAACCTTGTACAAGAACAAAAAACTACGTAAATTAAGCGAATTCTTCATCAAATCAAAATTATTGTCCAATTTTGTTGGTTTACGAAATATATATATATATATATATATATATATATATATATTGTTAACTAAACTGTATAGCAACCAGTTACAAGCGAGAACACAAACATGGCGGATGCTACAATCATTTTTAATTGTGGATTTCAGGGAAACAAACCTAATAGTGAAAACTCACTGATTTTGAAATATTTTCTCTCTCGTATTATTGCAATAGCATTTACTGAGATTTTCGTTGTCAGAACTGACAAGTGCAGACGCTAGATCAATTTTTAAATTTTCGTTTCAGCCAACCCCAACAGCTAATGGTCCTATTTTTGCTGGTTAGAGATCACTGCTGTTTTGAATTTGGTTAGGAAAACAGAAATTGCAGTCATTAGAGCGATTACGTATATACATTCCTGTGATGGACATTTCCGGTGTCTGCTAGGTAGCATCAATAAAGTATTTAAAACATAACTTCACGAGAACAACCTCAATAGCTTCACAATTTACTAGAAGCTGAGACACTCGGAAATAAGATGCTGGGACCATTACACGGTGCTGCAATAGTTGATTGAACTTCACAATGAAGCAGATCCATAATTTATGTTGATGTCCTAATGCACAGGACATGTGGCACGAGTGGGGAATGTAAGAGAGATATGGATGCGTCTTGTAGAAAACCAGAGGAAAAACAACTGTTGGTAGACCAAGAATAAGTGGAAGAACGACATTAACCAAGATTTGCAGGAAACAGATTATACAGGGAATGATTGAAAACAGTACCTCAGGATAGTAATATACGTGTGCTTATGTCTGCGCGGCCCTGAACCTATGGGTTCGAGAGTGCCTGTGAGTTAGTTATTAATTACTCAAATTTAAGTTTTATTAAACGGAGATAACAGTTCACGTGTCTCAGACGTGAGCCAGTAGAAATGCTATCATAAATTACATCAACAGGCTCTTGAGGAAAATTCAATTAAAATAAACTAATCGTAGTAGATGAGCTGACCACATATCACTCACAAAGATTTTTACAAAAATAAAAGTAACTAAATTTGGTCAACCAAATCATGTTAAAGAGCACCCATGTCCTCACATGGGACGTACGGGAAACATACAAACATACGTGGGATGATAATATTCGGATGGATGTTAGGATGTGAATATGATGAAGATAAGGTCCAGAGAGGCTATTAAACTTACGGGTTACAATTTGTTATTATCACCCTTATCGTCATTTTAATATTATTTATATTGTGATGGCTGCCTCCATTACAGTTAATTAATTCGAGTATTAGCAAATACAGGATGGCCCAACAAACCTTCACCATACATCCGGCTGCAAGTCTCACATCCACGTGACAGTATAGAGTTCTCAGGTGGGTGTGTATAGAGACATGTCTCCAAAATTGTGAAAAATGAAGTACTTACTTAGAGAAAATGACACATTTTTTGTATGACTTAAAAAAAGATAATATTGATATCAGTAGGACAGAGCAATATCTTACAGTGACAATGGTCAATAGTTTATTTCATTGCGTATTGCACGGTAACCCATACTTCTTAAATGCTCGGTGTGTAAATGGTAAAACTGGGATGAATATATATCTATCTACACACCCATCCGGTTTTTATAGCAGGTTTTCTCAACCAGGACGTTCAGCTTATTTTAGCTATTCCAAATTCCTCACATGAAGGATCCCACCCCTCCTCCCAGGGGTTACGAATAATTGCATTTACCGTAGTTCTGCGCCAAGAAATGATGTCTCAGACCACTGGACCATAGCGTAAGACATTATGATTATTATTATTATTAAATATATTTATTTTACCTGGTAGACCTTAAGGGCTTAAGTACCTTTAACCGGAGGTTTGTTTGCAAACAAATAAGTGACAACAAGACCACTTCAACGCTGTCAACATCAGCATCCCACATGTCTCGGGTTCAATACCCACTTGTACCACACAGACATATTTCTAATTTAGGCTCCGGAACATGGTTGACTAACATTGTAGGGTCCGGAACGTGGCTATCTCAGCAAGAGGAGCATAACTGTCAAGCTACCTGACATGAGAATTAGAGAAATCCTGTTAAGAAAACTGAAACTAGGATTGTGGGGACGTTGCTACACAGTGACAGAAACCAAGTCGCCTGTACATTCCTGCAAGAGTGTCATATCCAGGACGTGTCGAAAAGTATCCCACAACAGGCCCGGAGGCCCTTGGGGTAGTTGGAGGTTAAGGCTCCCACTTTTTCTAGACAATCGGCACTTTATGTCAGCCGGGTTGTCAGCCCTGCGTGACGGCCGCCTTTACACCCAGAAAAATGTCTGGTACTCATTTCCGTTAGAGGCTGAGTCGACCCCAGGGCCATAGTGCCGCCAGAGGGTTTGGGTCAGTTTAAAAATCCTGACCCCAACGGGACTTGAACCCTCGACCCTCCGGCTTGTAGCTCAGTGCCTTAACCACTACGCTACGGCGTGCCCCAGTATAAAAGTGAGTGGCGTAATATTTACAATCAAGTTCCAACTGAGCAGTCAATCCACCTGCACCTTCTTCACGCCACAGTAACAGTAAGTAACTCCTAGACAAATATAATCACAATATTTCACACAGCTCGTGAGTTAAATTTACTGTGTTTCTGTTTCCTACAAATATTTGTAGAGAAATTTATTCATGACTTAGATGATGAGCGTTTTAAGAATCTCAAAAGAATTATTAACTCCGGATGTGTTGGAACCTGTAAAACTCAGTAACGTGGGGTTTCATGAGACCGGGGATGCTTTCTGCACTAACCACACACCATCAAACTAATAATAATAATAATAATAATAATAATAATAATAATAATAATAATAATCCATCCATAGTAGTTCTGCCCGAAGGCAGGTCCTTCACTGCAATCATAGCATTTTCATGCTATGCTTGCAGCTTTACTAGGGAATTGTGTAGGTGTGGTAGCTTCCCGTTGTTTTCCACACCGGTAAAGGATGATGATGATAATGATAAGGATGATGGCCATATGATTTCGGGGACCGTTTGAGCCTTAAAGTGTTCCTGACATTTGTCTTACAGGTGAGGAAAAACCCCGATAAAAACCTCACCCAGAAAAACTGCCCCGACCGGGGATCGAACCCGGGCCCACTGCGTGACAAGGCAGCACGCTACCTCGAGACCACAGCGGTGGACTAATAATAATAATAATAATAATAATAATGTTACCACTAATAGTGTAGTTGTTATCCTGGAAATGTCCCAGAAGAAGTTAAACGCCGGTTCCAGAAGAACAAGAACATTTAACTATTCACACTTACAACAACACTACGTAACACAATGTAGTGTAACAACAAGAGTTATATCACATGTCAGTGTTTCAGACACGAAATGAGAAGATCCCGTGTTCAATTCGAGATGTCGATCAAATTCAAAATGTTCTCTAACTGGATTGGAAATCGAATAAAAGGTATTTTTAATCACAATCACTATTACATAATAGATAGATAGATCATCGGTTGATTAATATCTTTGACATCGTCCGATTCCTAATAGCCAATTTTGTCGGTCCATCCAATCTCCTGGTTGTATATGTTTCTCCTTCATGTATAAACATATTCCCTGACTCCAGGAGGTTTTAGGTCTTCCTCTGCCTCGTCTTCCCTCAGGTTTCCATTCCAAGACAGATTTTGGTAGTCGATCCTCTTCCATTCGCTGGACATGGCCGTACCATCTTAATTGCTGAGTTTTAATATAATCTAAAATATTGTCTTCAATCTTCATTTTCTCCCTTATAACTGAGTTCCTAATTTTTTCTCTTCTTGAAATTCTTGCTGCCCTTCGTATGAAATCCATTTCCGTTGCCAAAATATACTTATTTGTTTTTCTTGTTAATGGCCAAAGTTCTGCTCCATAAGTAATGATGCTTTTAACAATTGTATGATATATATTCATTTTATTTTTATTACTTATATTTTTATCCCTCAATATTCCATTGAGGCAAGCAATTGCAAATTTTCCTTTATTATTTCTATTTCTTATTTCCTCTTCATAACTCCCATTTTTATTTAGTTCCTAAATATGTGATCTCACTACAAGATTTTATTGTTTCTCCAGTCTCCAAAATTATTTTTTGGTCTGGTTCACCAGTTGATAAATATTTTTTTTTTTTTCATGTTCAAATTTAATCCCCATTTTTCATATTCTTCTATTAATTTTCTAGTCATATATTCTAAATCTTCATAATCTTGTGCAATTAACAATTGATCATCTGCAAAATGTAAGTTGTATAAAGTTTTGTTGTTTGAAATAGGAATTCCCATGCTTGAACATTTTCTCCTCCAATTCTTTAATATTTCATATACATATATTTTAAACAGAGTCGGTGATAGGCAACAACCTTGACGAAGACCTTTATTTATCGTAAAACCATGTGACAATTTACTGCCAATTTTAATTTTAGATATGCAATTGTCATATAAATTTTGTATAGCTTTAATTATTATAGTCATAATTCCCATACGTCTTAAAGCAATCCACAGTTTCTCTATAGGGACATTGTCGTATGCTTTCTCAAGATCTACAAATAGTAGGTGCAAAGGTTGTCCATATTACATTTTCTTTTCTATTACCTGAGTAATGCAAAATAAATTGTCGGTTGTGGAACGACCTGCTCTAAATCCTGACTGTTCCTCTAATTCCATATCACTATAATTTTTTTCCAAATAATATTTTAGTATACGTCCATAGAGTCTACTCATAGTACTTGTTACTATATAATTACCTCTATAATTTTCACATTGGTATTTTTTCCCCCTTTTTCATGGATTGTCGAAATGTATCCTAGTTTCCATTCTTCAGGAACTTTTTCACCATTCATAATTTTTGTAAATAATTTTCTCAGTCGGTCAAATAAATGGCGTATCCACGTTTTAATAGTTCCGCTGGTATTCCTCCTGGACCACTAGCTCTTTTATTTTTTAATGATTGAAATTCATTTTAATATCCTCTATGTCCAATTGTATACGTTCATCTTCATTTATTTCCGGAATATTTTGAACGTCATCTAAATTAAATACCCTGTTTTCTGATAGTAACGTTTTAAAATAATCTTCACATTCAGTCATAGGTATTGTTTGTACATTTGTTTGTCCACTTCTTTTATTTCTCAATTTGTTTTTAAATCCTCCAAGATTCAGTACTTCGTTTTCCTCCAATACATGTTTGAATTATTAAACAATTTTGTTCCCAGCTCTGATTTCTAGCTTCCGTAATTTTCTTTCTAATTCTTGTTTGAGCTTCTTTATATTGTATTTTGTCTTTCAGATCTTTGGTATTCAACCACATTAAGTATTTTTCTTTTTTGTTTGCTATTTCTTTTGCTAAGTCCTCATTCCAAAAATATTTGAGTTTATTTATTTCTCTATTTGCTTCTCCTAAAGCTTATTTTGCCGCCTGATGAATAATTTTTACTATATAGTTGTATTCTTCCTGAGCATTGTCAAACGTAGAGATTAGTAACTGATCATCTAACCTTCTCTTATACAGATATGATGTGCTCTCATTCTCCAAGTTGTATAGAGTTGTTGACAAATAACTGCCCTCTTCATTTTCAGTTTTATTTAGCCTGTCATTTTTACTTTGGAATGGAAATATTATTTTTGCATTCAATAAATAGTGTTCACTTCCGCATGATAATCCTCTGTATGCCCTTACATCCTGGGTCTTTAAAATTGAATGTTTCTTAATTATTACAAAATCTATTATCGATTATAGATTAAGAGTATCTATGTGCCATATACTTAAGAACATCTCTATGTTGGTAAAATCCATTTAAGGATTTTAAGTGAATATTGTTCACAAAATCCTATCAATCTGCTACCATTGTCATTTTTCTCCAATTCTCCATATGGTCCAAGTACATCATTATCTATCTCTTTGCCGATTCTGCTGTTAAAATCGCCAGCTAATATAATTTCTCTTGAGGTCCCAATCTCATCCATTATAGAATTTAATGTACTATAAAATTATGTTCTATTAAATAATTTTCCGTCCTCACTAATTCCATATATTCCTAATATAGAGTATTTTATACCAAAAAGAGATATATTAATTTTAATTATGTTTTCAATTATTGGTTCCCAGTTTGTGATGTATCTCTTATATTTCTTCTTGATAAGTACTGAAACCCCTCTTTTAGCCCTTTCATTCTTTTTAACACCACTGTAAATATGAACATACAATCCTAAAGTTTCTATTCCTTCTCGTTTCTTCTTTGTTTCTGTCAGTACGATTATGACCTGTTTCAAATCCTCCATCTGTTTAAGGACCTCCTCCATTTTATTCCTTATGCCTTGTACGTTCCATGTTCCAATTAGCAGAGTTCGTTCCGTAGCTTGATCCGTCTTCCTTTTAATCTGACTGGTTTATCTCTATTAGGTTTTTTTTAGCATTGCAAATTTTGTTCTGCTGGGAGGGAGCTGGCCTACCGCATCAATCCCCAACCTGGAGGACCAGGGATTTTTTTTTCAGGTGTCCATCCTTAGATTAGTTGCTTTCACTACAGCTAAGAGCCTGATCTGTCCTTTAGGAAGAATTTGACAGAAAAGATAAGATGAAATGATCCCTTTGGCCTCGAATACTCTAATACCATCGGGGTCGGAAAACAACAAGTGTTCAGTCCATAAAGAGTGGATAGTAAAGACAAAAAAGAGATACTATTACATAATAATAATAATAATAATCATAATAATAATAATAATAATAATAATAATAATAATAATAATAATGCATCAAGCATATCTTTGGGGAAATTAATGATATTCAAAACAAAACAATTTACTTTAGTACAAAGAGGATTTTCCGACGTACGGCCGGGCTAGTGGGAAAAGTGGATGCGGCCGCTGACTCCTCACTCGGCGCACGGCATAAACTCGCGCCGGTGAGATATTGAAACTTAACCACCTCCCTGTAATTTGAAACACGCGTTGTTTACTCCCGTATTAGTGGTCTTAGTTCATGGTTATTATGTCTCGATCTGTGTTTACAGTACAGCATAGGGTATTTATGTATGATAATTAAGTGGAAACAGAGTCTTGCAGAGAAGTCGTCAGTCGATTCCGAACGCAATTTACATATGTAAATCCTCCAAATGGACATACCGTTTGACGATTTGTAAACAAATTTAGAGACACAGGTTCTGAGCTCGATAAAAAACCTAATGTATCAAAACGCCTGGTTACTGAGGAAAAAATAGACGCAATAGGAGAAAAATTAGAACAAACGCCATGCATGGAAGTAGGAAGAGAACATTTTCAAGCCATGCAGCGTGAAGCGGAGTGAGGACTCAGCGGCCGCCCATAGGTCGGGACATCCTCTCAGTGCGCGTTTCCCGCTAGCCCGCCCATAGGTCGGGACATCCTCTCACTGCGCGTTTCCCGCTAGTCCGCCCATAGGTCGGGACATCCTCTCAGTGCGCGTTTCCCGCTAGTCCGCCCATAGGTCGGGACATCCTCTCAGTGCGCGTTTCCCGCTAGCCCGCCCATAGGTCGGGACATCCTCTCAGTGCGCGTTTCCCGCTAGCCCGCCCATAGGTCGGGACATCCTCTCAGTGCGCGTTTCCCGCTAGCCCGCCCATAGGTCGGCACATCCTCTCAGTAGTAATTCCGCTAAAAGAAACAGCAAACATCTGGGATGCAGATCCGTCCAATTAAAACCAAAAGTAAAAGTGATAAAAAACAACACAAGAGACATACTCAATTTTTTCCCTACACGTGTTGGCCTAAAACAGGACATCATAAGGGTGTTCACATCAAAGTAAAAAAGCGCACTGATGATGGCCTGTTCAAGGGCGAACGAATTGTCCAGATCAATTTGTTTCTCTCTTGTCTTGTTTTTATCACTTTTACTGTATCAATGAAATTACTTGGAGAGGTCAGCATCCCACATTCATTGCTCAATTTTTTAGAAGAATAATTGCTAAGGTAATTTTTTGTATAATAAAATCAGGCAATTTCGAAACAAAATACAAAATAGCCAGTGATATAAACAAAAATTTTAGCAATATATCTGACGTCACAGGAGCACAAAACAGGGAATAAAATAAAGTAATTGTTGTTATTAAGATAGGATTTCTTAAAAATGTAAAGTACATCAAATATATATATATATATATATATATATATATATATATATTACATCCATAGTAATCCTGCCCGAAGGCAGGTCCATCACTGGAATCATGCTATGCCTGCAGCTTTACTAGGGAATTGTAGGTGCGGTAGCTTCCCGTTGCTTTCCACCGATGATGATGGCCATATGATTTCGGGGACTGTTTGGGCCTTAAAGTTTTCCTTACATTTGTCTTACAGGTGAGGAAAAACCCCGATGAAAACCTGACCCAGAAAAACTGCCCCGACCGGGGATCGAACCCGGGACCGCTGCGTGATAAGGCAGCACGCTACCTCGAGACCACAGCGGTGGACTATATATATATATATATGTGTGTGTGTGTGTTATAGAATCATCTTCACTGAGACATTTTAACTTCCAATATCCTGATGTGTTTTAATACAGAATCCTCTCATCTTAATCTTGGACGACCAATTTTACTTCTTCCTTCTGATCTTGGTCTTAAACATCTCCTTACAGTTCTCATATCAATCATTCTCACTAAATGTCTAGCCCATTCCAATATTATATGTTCAACCATATCTAGTTTATTAAAAATGTATGTTTACAATAGCAGTGTTTTAAAATGGACGTGATTGTGTGTTGTAGGTTATGTTGGTAATACTAGTTCTAATCATGGTGTTCACACCGAGTAGACCACTGGAGTGTCCAGGCACAATGCCGCTGTAGTAATTACAAAACGTGGTGCAAATCCTCCAGACTCTACAAACTGCTGTCACAACTACCCGACACCACACAGTTCCTCAGCATTCACTACGACGACATTAAAATACTCAACACATCCGTGGTAACTAGCAGTGGGTTGTGGAATTTAACACACCTTGAGCTAAACAAGGTTCAGTTACAACAAATTGAACCTGATTCATTTAAGCACATGAATCTCTTAGAGAAACTGATCATCACAAACAACAATATATTTCACTTATACGCTGACACGTTTAAATACCTTAATCTGTATTATTTAGAGTTGCGAAATTACGATATAATACATTTGCAAGACAGAGCATTTTCACATCTTGCTAATGTAAGGTATCTGTATCTACACTATTGGCCAACAGTTATTCCGACAAAAGTATCGAACAGCACGAAAAGCATTTCCAAATGTGGAGCGATGAAAACACGAGGGGTACTAGAGTTATATAATATATATTGATCAATTAAATAAAAATATAACGTAGTTTTATTTGATTTTCATATTTATTATATAATTCAGTGACAGCTGTTTCGGTACACTGTACCTTCTTCAGACATGTTAACAAATTATGAATTGATTAATATATATTCGTTTCTAAATACTATTGATTTTAGAGCATTCACGCATCTTCTCTGTTCCTTCACTAAAATTTCGATAGGCCTACTGAGAACACGATCATTAGCCATTACTGAGGATGCAAGTAAAGTTACAGACATGAAATTGGATTTTCCAAAAATTAGAATATCAACTAATATTTTCAATGGTTTAGAGAATTTAATAAAATTACAAATTATTTCTAATGAACTACAGGATATAAAAATCGGAGCATTTGATGCCTTGACAGGTTTAAAGTACCTTCACCTTTCACATAATGAACTTAGTGAAATAAGATCTGGTTTGTTCAGAGGTCTTCGATCCTTGAAAGTTCTAAAATTAATTCATACACAAATATCAACATTAAGGAAGAATTGTTTTGAAGGTCTTCAATCTTTGGAAATATTAAGTTTACATTTTTGTAAAATACGTATTATAACCAATGACACTTTCACAGGACTGAAGAGTTTAAGAGAATTATTTATTAAATCTCTTATTTTGAAACAAATAGATACCGATGCTTTTAATGGTTTAAGCCAAATAAAAATAATAGATCTTTCTACATTTAACAAATATAGTACAATCTTGATTTCACTCAAGAATAACACTTTGTCTATGTTAAAAAATCTCCGATTTGTGAATTTATATGAAGCTAAATTTAGCATAGAGACGGGAACATTCACAGAGGTTCGGGCCATTCAAATATTTTCAAAAAACATATCACATAGGTTAGAAAATGCATCATATAGTGATATTAAATATGAAATCACTTTGCAGAGAGTAACTTTTGTAATGGAGGCAACGTTTGATGATATAGGAATCAGAGCAACTGTGAAGTTAGTACAAGGTCATCACACGTTGCAAGAGTTTGTAAATGGAAAAAACCCTAACCTCAAGAAACAAGTTCAAGGCTTAATAGAAAATACAGTCAATTTCACACAGCTCAACCATATTTCTACACATCTGGATATAAGTAACTACAATTCAGTTATCTTTAATGAAGGTAGATTCTTCGGATTTCCAAATATAAAATCTCTGGCCTTAAAAACATTACAAAGTTGGAAATACATGCGAATTCACTTACGCAATTACAATCACTGACATCTCTCACTGTATATAAAAACCAACATAGCTCCCTGTGCATTTAAAGGAACTTATATTACATAATAACCGTGACATTTCAGTTAAGCACATGTGGACTATTAGTAATCAAAGCAACAGGACAAATTTTAATGAAAATGAACCTGACTCAACACAATTTCAAACAGGCATGTTTCAGGGACTCGATAATTTGGAAATACTTGACGTTGATACAAGAGCATTTCCGGTTCATAATAAAAATACACGATTGTCTCTCGACAGAGGTGCTTTTCAAGGCTTGTACAATATAAGAGAAATACATCTTAGCCGCAATGGGATAACGGAAATACCTCCCGGAGTCTTCGGCGCTGAGTGTGTAGAACATTTTAAATGATCATATAAAAATATATCTAAACCATCAATATACTGCAATGATACTCTTGCTCTGAAGACGTTAAAACATTTAGATTTATCTTATAACAACATACAATACATCCATCAGCACGCTTTCATGTACTGCTTAAACTTAAAAACATTAAATCTTGAATGGAATGAAATGTTGACACTAGACAACACATTTCTATTCACACCAGCCCTCACAACACTCAACATGCGAGGGTGCAATGTAACCAACATCCCCAACAATACATTTGAATGTACTCCAAATATTTCTGAACTTCTATTAACAATAGTCAATTCAACACCGCATGTCAATGCATTTCTTCCACTGAAACAGCTGAAACACGCTTTTATTTATATTTATAATTACACATTACGTGTGATTTTTATGAAACGGCTTTGGTTACAGGACAAACATGAAATTCGGTACCCCCATATACGACATAGAATAGGATTTAGATTAAAGCACAAACACGAAATTCTGTACCTCGATAACCATCCAGATCCTGGTGTTGCTCTAAGTAGAGCTTCCGACCAGGAAACACGCCTAGAAGCACTCGCCACTGAAGATGCCCTCCGCAGTTGAGGGCGAAACGTCTGGTATCAACACCAACTATGGACCACGGCCACAGAACCCGGAATCACTCAACATCAGAACATACTCGTATCAACAGACCCAACAACCTATCAACACCGGAGTAAACAAAAACGATTCGTTGTATTTGAAACAATATATTGAACCTATTATTCTAGTTGTTATAACAACGTCAGGAATACTCTTCAATGGTTTTCTTTTTTTCGTATCCCTCAGGAACACCGACATGCGCACAAAACATAATTCGTGTATAATACATTTATCTATAACAGACACTTTATCACTTATATTAAATCTACCCCTAAGTTACTGCAACACTTTACACGTCAACTGGGAACTGGGGGTGGTTACATGTAAAATGTTTATGTTCCTCAAAGATGTAATTTTAGTGGCAAATATATTTTCAATTGCTGCGTTGAGTGTTGAAAGATTTCTAATTGCTAGAATTTACAAAGATCTGAGAAATGCTTGCAAGACTGACTATCCAATATGGTGGTTATTTATGATGGTGTGGGTCTCTGGTATCATTCCCTGCTTACTATAACGCTTCCGTACACACCAGATGTCTCTACTGTCCACCCAATAATGAAGAATACATAAAAAAGTTTGGATCTACCAATTAATTATTCATTATTTCTTACCAGCAGTTGTGATATGTGCCTTAAACACGATGACTGCACGATGCCTTAGACAAAGCATTAAAAACTTGCCCGGAGTACTTAATGACAACAAAAGAATCAAAAATAGGAAAACTCTAGCAAACATAGTGACCGTTCTGTCTGCCGTATTTGTCAGCTATCTGCCTAATTTCATCCTCAGGATACTTGTAGCCTGGTCTGTTATCGACATAGACGATGTCTTAGTGTACTCGTTCGTCAGCTTCTGTTTCGTTTACTGCAACACCTTGTCTAACCCAGCTTCTATTTTCATTATGAGTTCTAAATATAAATATTACTTCTTCAAATATTTACCCTTTCTACGAAGTAACACAAATGCAAAAACTAGTCCCGTAGCCAAGAAAACTAATTAGAATATACACAAACTAGGTTGATTTCGGATATGCCTTAGGACCCGACTGGAGCCTCCCTTGTGCACGCCTGTTCGGAAGAACAGAAGAATCGGGAAGTTAGCTAGCTCCGGGCAATAATCCAGCCAGGGTTGGTAATGAGGAGAGTAGGTCGTTGAAGCCTTGGGAAAGCAGACGTCCTCTTCTTTGACTAATCACTAACGCCTTGGGAATGGAGAATGGGATGCTCACCCATCTCTGTTTATGTCCTAGAGTTGAAATAAGCGGAGATGAAAATGAAACAGAACAGGTATATGCAGATGAAATCAAACAATTAGCATTGCTTTAGAAAGGAAGCCAATCTGTTGACATGTCCTATTCTTTTCAATAAAATGTTGGAAAATGTCGCTCATTGACTATTGAAGAATGATGCATAATACACGAACTAAATTATAATTTTATAACCTAAAATCATAGAATTTACACTAAATTATTTTATAAATGTCATAATTCTGGTATTATAACAATTTCGTACTTAAATACAGGATGTAAACATGTTTTTACTATTGCTCAGAGAATAGCAAACCCACATATACTCAATCCAGTATACAATGACTTCGTACCGAAATTACAACGAAAACAAAAATATTTTTAACAATATAATTTGCATGACATACATTTTAATCTAATAACATGAACAACATAATGTCAATAACTTGTTTCTCCCGGTTTACAGATTACTAAACTTAATATATCTAATTCCATAATGAGATCAGTTTTTAATCGTGGGATGTGAACTGCTTGATTTATAATGTGCGTAAAATAATGGTCGGTGATACAATTTATTGATATTAACTTAATTAACTGGCATAAATATGAACATATATAAAAACCATGCATATAATTTTCTTTATAATATGTACATTTCTTACAAGCAGACAACAAGACCCTCTTCAAGGTTGAAACAAAAGCTCCAACTAATAACAATTATGGAAACAACTTTTACAAGATTCATTGTGTGTTCCGTTGAGGTATTATTCAAAATTAGTATAAAAATTATGGAATATTCACCTGAAAGGTCAGTCTCCTCAACTTAAATAATTAATTAAGTTGAGGAGACGGACCTTTCAGGTGACTATTCCATTATTTTTTATATCAATTATGGAAACAAGTTTAAATTCTAGTGCAGATCGATATTAAAATGTAATGTTAATTTTGTTTTAGTCCACCGCTGTGGCCTCGAGGTAGCATGCTGCCTTGTCACGCAGCGGGCCCGGGTTCGATCCCCGCTTGGGACACGTTTCCTGGGTGAGGTTTTTTCGGGGTTTTTCTCACCTGTAAGACAAATGTCAGGATACTTTAAGGCCCAAACGGTCCCCGAACATCATCTGGCCATCATTACCATCAATATCATATTCACCTCATTAAATTGAGTTTAGGTTTAAGGCCTCTCCTGGTGCATCATTACCCATCGTCATCACCCATATCATTGGGGCAGAGTAACCCCGCCTTCCTAGCGCCCCAACCTCAGAAGTGGGTTACAATACGCCAATGCCAGGAGAGAATACCTGAAATGTCGAATGACAAACAGGTGGCATTGAAAAAAAAAAGTTTTTTTTGTAATGACTATTTCCAGCTGCACCACATGTTGGAGTTAAATAGGTAAACAACCTGTAAACTGAACATCGCTTCCACTGTATCTTGTGTTCAGATATATTATAAAATTGCAAATCACAAACTCAAGGAAATTAAGTTACAAACAAACTGATTCCAGTTACCATGGAATATTTTCTCAACAAAATGTTTTTTTGAACGGAAATAAGATTTGTTATTCGAATTTTAAATTGTAAAATATTTATAACAACATGAATTTAAGTTATTCCACACGACGTCTCTTGGTTCCGCAGAAAATGTCATACAATCTGATTCAACTTCTTCCAGAAACAAGTAAAGTAACAAAGGCATTATAACTGCTTCTGCTCACATCACTGTATAAAATATAAGTGTTTTAATTAAACGTAAATCATAAAACAGCTGTTTTAACAATGTTTACTTTTGTAATTTATTATTAAGTATGTATCAAATTATTTACTGCAACTTCATAAATACGTAACAGTATCTTCACTTATAATGAAGTGAATCCACACATCAAAAATTGCATAACTTGAAATTATCAAGAAACCTAGTAGTTTCATTTCACCAAAGTCAGGAAACTGGTGGTGTCACAACTCATTTAAACAAGAAATTCAATGGTGGAACCAAGTGTCGTGACGAAATGTTTTAATGTTGTGTAACGTGTGTATGTAACACAATGTTCAAGTAAACATGTGCTCAGTTAACTAACAAACATGCTGTATATTATATCAGTGAGATTCTGCAAATTATTTATAACTAACACCAGTTTTCATAATCTCTGTATTTATTTGTATCTATTTTATTTTCTTGTCACATTTTTATATCTAATAGATAGGGACGACTATTGTATTTTGCTTTTTTACATTATTGTCATTATTAATAATAATTGTAATATGTATTGTAACGTATCGCTAGTTGAATCTGATTGATACTTGTGTCGCTGAAAACATTTATTTCTAACACTCATTTGTTTAGAGAAAAGTATTGAGAAAATGTTGAACGATGGAAGAGTGCATATAATGGATAAGTTGGGCAACGTTCCTACACATTATGTTGGCACTTTTACACTTTTGAACATTTGTATTCAACATTTTATTCTCTGCGTGCTCTAGGGATAACATTAAACGAAATGGTGAACCCTAAAGACGTTATATAAATGCATAAAAATTAAAATATACAATTGATCATTCATTAAATCACCTAGTTTTATATTACAGAAATTAATATCAATGTATAAAACCGATATGAATTCTTGGAAATAAATTTCAATATGAACATGTGTGTGACAAATTATTTTTATTATTTCTGATCATTCACAAAATACGTATGCTTACTATAAATGTTACGTAGTTCTTAACAATTAATCACGTGTCCTCGGGGGTACGGGTACTTCAGGTTGAAAATCCGCTGGTAAACATCACTCAGTTTACAGTGTTAACAATTTCATTTCATTTTATCAACCAGCAGGATACCACACAACAAATTTTGATGCAGAAGTAACGGCTATTCATATTTCACTCCAACAATTACTATACAGAATAAATAAATTTCAAAATGTGGTCATACTCTCTGATTCTAAGGCAGCAATATATGCAATAAATTCACACAAAATGAAGTCAATACAAATTAAAGAGTGCTACAAAATGATTCAACAACTCCAAAAACTACAGAAAAGAATTCAATTGCAATGGATACCTGCACATTGTGGAATTGCTGGAAAATGACACTGCTGATTTCTTGCCAAAAAAGGCTCCAATTTAATTCAGAATACTACTAAAAGCTTACCTTTCACATCCATAAAAAGAATAGTTAAAACAAATATAAAATCAAACAAAACCAAGACCTATGTAATAAAGCCAAAGATAAAAAAATGGAATATTTTAGTAAAGAAGCCAGATATTATTCCAGAATTTCCACGTAAAAACTACAGTAGCAACATTTAGACTGCTTACAGAACATGACTATTTAGCCAAACATTTATATAAAAATAGGGAATCTACACGAATCCAAATTGTCCTCTATGCAATAAAGACGAAGAAATGAATGAAGAACACCTACAAACCTGTGAAGTATTACCTGTTGGATCCACAATAGAGAAATATTGGAGAGCAAGAACGCTAATGGCTTCGGTGCCAAGGCCCAGCATTTGAAAACAACAACAACAATTTCATTATTTTTGTGTAATTAATGTGGTAAATAAATGTAGAAATTTATTCATTTATATTGTTGTCTTATTTCAAGTCAAACTGCATTGTTGTCTCCTGTCTGGTAATTATTTACAAACAATCATATGGAACTAAATGTTACGTCATTCTTGTTTACATCTGTTTCAAATTTTCCACCAATTAAATGCTTCTTCTTGATGTCATGTTAATGTGTTTCCTGAAGTCCCTATATTATTTTTCCTCAAATTAGCAATATTATACCTAAATTGAATAACCAGTCAGATCACATCATTTTTTTAAAAATTAATAGCTACCCAGAATAAGATTGTAACCCTAATTTTCTTCCCAATTTGAGTTTTATACGTACATATGTTATGGATATATGGCATTTTACTATGTAAAAATAAATCTTTAAAAAAAGGGAGGTTACAACCTTGTTCATGGTGGGTATTCAACTTGTGGATGACTTTTACTTACACCAATTCTGGAAAATTCAAACAAAAAAAGTGTAACTACTAAATATTTTTAGTTTTGTGCAACACTGTGGTCTCGAGGAGGCAACTGGACGGGATTATATTCCCAGTTGAGAAAAATATCTAGGGTGAGATTTTCCTCACCTTACATGTTACACGTCACGGCACAAATAATACCAGAACACCATCTGGCACTCACGATCATACATATCACATTCAGCTTTGTTTAGTATGAGTTAAGTGTGTCTTGTTCAGGTTGTCTCGGATGTGGCATTATACTGACTACTCATCTATGTATAGGTGTGTTTATGTAAGCACATTAATCCTTTAACATCACATGTCCCAGGAAGGTGTGAGGCAGGAAAGAGCAGCAACAAAGCAAGAGGATAAAAATACATTTTAAGATCTTCAAAAATAAAATAAACTTTTGGGTCCAGAGTCATAAATTACAACGTGTAAAATAAAATTCAAGCCTGAAATATTTTACACAACTTTTAGACTACTTCAAGCCTGAAAAAAAAATCGCAGCGCTATTGAGCTAAGTTGGTAACAAAATACATAAAGTGAAAATGAAATTTTTATTGTTGTCATAAAATACTTATTATTATTATTATTTGTATTATGATTATCATTATTACTATTGTTTAAAAAATGGGTATGAAGTAAACGTCAATAAAACTAAATATACGCTTATACAAAGAAATACATTATATAATGGAAATTAACAATATGGCAAATGAGCAAAATTTTAAAAAGTGGATAAATTAAAATACCTGGAAAAATAATTACAAAAAGGAATGAGGTGCAGAAAAAAATTAAACATAGGCTCAATTCTAGAAAAGCATTCTGTTATGTATTACAGGGAATCTTGCCGTTCCAACTCCTCTAAAAAGAGAACTTTAAAACAAAAATATATTTAAAATTTACTCCCTATGTTATATTAATTATATGGATGCGAAATATGGACTCTTAATTATTTAAGGGAGAAAAAGAGATTAGGGGAACTTCGAAATAAAATTCTTAGTAACAGTTGTAGACCTAAGAGAGATCAACAGCCATGTGAATGGAGAAAACTACTTAACAGTAAGCTAAATGATCTTTATGGGAAACCAGATGCAAGAAGAATAGTTAGGTCTCGTAAAAATTCGATTGGCAGGACATGTGGCACGAATGGGGGAATGAAAGGGGAAGTGATAAATTCTTGTAGGAAGATCAGGGGGAAATAGTCCAAATAGAGAGGCCAATAATGAGGTGGGAGAATAATATTAACCATCATTTGATAGAGATATATTACACAGGGTATGTTTGGAAAACTTTACCTCAGGAAAGGGATGTATGGAGTGCTCATGTGGTGCAGCCATGAAACTAGAGATACGATAGGAACATGAGTGAGTCTTAATAATAATAATAATAATAAATAATAATGTTATTATCTTTACTATTGTTATTATATCACCTACATTATAATTATGAGATATTTATACCTAAAGCACTGTCAAACTGGAGCAAATAAATGTTCAGGAATAGGAGTACCAATTGGAGATGGATCAACAGATACAATATGTAGACTATTATTTGCGGATGACCAGATAATAATTGCGCAAGAATATCGAGACATTGAGTTTATGTTCAGAAAATTA
Source organism: Diploptera punctata (assembly GCA_030220185.1). Taxonomy (NCBI): domain Eukaryota; kingdom Metazoa; phylum Arthropoda; class Insecta; order Blattodea; family Blaberidae; genus Diploptera; species Diploptera punctata. The sequence continues at coordinate 45,905 of JASPKZ010009204.1, forward strand.
TTGGACGAATACAATAACTGGAGTTCGAAAATAAATTAAAATATATATATGGGATGTGGAGCAGAACCGAAGATTTAATATTAGAAGATTAGAAGGGGTATGTTAGAAGATGTGTAGAATTTGATTATCTGAAGGTAAAAGCAGATAAAGAGGATAAACAGGAAAGTGATATTAAAAACCCAATAAATAACAGCAATGATAAAAGGAGTCCTATGAAACAGATATACAGGGTGGACCGCTCGAATGGACCTAATTTCAATTGCTTGTTACTGGCAAACGGTTGAAGATAGAAACTTAAAACAACGTTCATAGTACAGAAAAACTCACCAAGTTTCGAATCCTGTCGTTAGATGGCACAAAGATACGTTTCTCGTTCTTAGATTTAATGTTTGTGAAAATGGCGACTCCGCAGATGAAAGCGCAAGCTGTTTTGTGGTATGCGGAGTTTAAATCAATCATTAGAGTTCAAAGGGAGTTCCGGCGTGTGTTTAACCGTGATGCTCCAACTGCTAGAAGCATAAAGAAGTGGCGTGATACATTATTAGCTACAGGATCTGTGTTGAAGAAGCATGGTGGTGGTCGCAGAGCATCCGATGAAATGGTAGCAAATGTTCAAGCCGCATTTGAGGCGAAGCCCCGGAAGTCATTAAGAAGAGCTTCGCGGGAACTTCAAATACCAAAATCGACATTACAACGGATTGTCCACAAACGCCTCAAACTGCACGCATATAAAGTGCAGTTAGTGCAACGTCTGGAGCCGAATGACATGCCGAAACGAGTGGAATTCGCCAATACGATGCTGGACCGTCTCGGCGCTGATCCTGACTTCATGACCAAGATTTTCTTCTCGGACGAAGCCACTTTCCATTTGTCAGGCAAGGTAAACCGGCATAATGTGCGGATCTGGGGATCGGAGAATCCTCACGCTATTCACGAGCATGTTCGTGATAGTCCGAAGATGAATGTTTGGAGCAGTTTGTCACATAATAAGGTCATTGGAACCGTTTTTCTTTCTTCGCCGAGAAAACTGTTCGTGGTAACCACATACTTGACATGCTGGAGGCAGTTCTTCTTTTCCACAAATTGAACAACTGCAGCCTAACATCGTTTTCCAGCAAGATGGTGCTCCTCCCCACTGGTCCAATGAAGTTCGTACGACTTTGGACAACATTTTCCCTGGCCGTTGGATTGGTAGGGGAGGACCAATCGCTGGCCCCCGAGATCTCCCGATTTAACACCACTGGATTTCTTTCTCTGGGGCTATGTCAAAGATAAAGTTTACACCACCCCAGTCAAAGACCTTCGTGATCTTCGTGAGCGCATCATAGAGGCTATTGAGAACATTCCAGAAGACATACTCCAACGTACTTGGCAAGAAATTGTTCATCGCTTTGATATCGTCACAGTGACTGCTGGGGCTCATATAGAGATGTGGTGATCTGGATATCAAAACTTGGTGAGTTTTTCTGTAATATGAACGTTGTTTTAAGGTTTCTATCTTCAACCGTTTGCCAGTAACAAGCAATTGAAATTAGGTCCATTCGAGCGGTCCACCCTGTATAACCGGAAAAAAAATTACAAATATATAATTCAACTAGCTAGAGGACCCGGCAGACGCTATCCTGCCCGAACGTTCAATTCTCGTGTCATGGCCGGACGATAAAAAAGTTACTTTTTTACCATAAAATTAATTAATTAAGACGTAATTATATGTTATTAAATATGTTCGCAAGAAAACTACTCATGACCATCTGTTGTGGTTCTAGAAGTGAGCATGTTGACGTCACACTGTTTTCGCTCGGAATATGTCGATTACGCGATGGCCACATCTGACATAAAAAAATATTCTCTAACCTAATCGCAGCGCCACCTACCGAGTCCAACTGTGAATCTAGACCGTCCAGGGCCCACTCAAACGCACACACAAATTTTCATCAAAATCGGGTCCAGTCGTTTAGGCAGTTTTTAATTTTGGGTTTAAAGTAAACCTCCACTTCTATTTTGTGGATTTCGTTCATTTTTGGACACTACCTATCTCGGTTTATTTAATACGATATACTAACTTTGTTGTGAAACACAAAAATAAAATAAAATAAAAGTGACTGTTAGAACAATTTTTAAATTTTCACTTCAGGTGAACTCCTACATCAAATGGACTTAGAGGGTCCAATTGTTAATATAAACCAACGAGGGTCTCAATCAAACATACACAAGAAATTTAATCAAAATCGATCCAGTCGTTTAGGAGGTTTTCAGTAACAAACGAACGTGTGTGTGTATGATGATCTTGAAGAGGATTTTCGGGCTGTAGGCCGTGGTCCTGAGGCTTGTAGTTCCCCGACGTTTCGCCAGAGACTGCGTCTGGCATCCTCAAGACAACCGAACTCCGGCCGTGAAAGTCTACGTGAATGTGTGTGTGTGTAAATATAGAAGTACTGTCACATATGGAGGTGAAGTTTGGAAATTGAACAAAAACGTACATCGATGGAAATGGATTTCTTGAGGAGAACAACAAGATGTTCAAAATTAGATAAAAATAAGAAATACTGTCATACGAGACAAATTAATATTATATATTCAATAGTAGATTATATAAGATACAAGCAATTCAATTGGTATGGGCATGTATGACGAATGAAATGATACCCAGAAGAATGTTGGAATGATGTCCACCTGGAAGAAGAAGGAAAGGAAGTCCTCAAAACTCGTGGATGCAAGAAATAAAAACTGGAATGAGAACAAGAGGACTGGAGGACATGGAGTGGATGGATAGAGACGAGTGGAGAAGGAAAATAAAACTTTCGGCACAGAAAGATGTGTAAATATTAAAAATCTGTATATAAATAAATAAAATTATTATTATTTAATAGAGTCAGTGAGTTAGTAATATTGTTAAATATTATTCGCAAATAATTTTGAAAACTTGTCTCGAGCAGAGAGAAGTAAATCACAAAGTGACGTAAGAGGGAAGGAAATGGTGGTTTCCTGACAAATCTGTCGACATAAAAAAAATCATAGCTTCTCTTTCATGAACTTCGCACATATTAAATAGTCCGGATGTTTTGTCTGTTTTTACTTCCTTCTTCTGGCTCATACAGTCTAAATTAAGCTCTTGTCACCCATGTTTTTTTTTATATCTTAACCAAACTGATTTTGTGTCAGATTACGGTGTAGTGTGTGTTAAATCGTCAGCCTACCGCCTCATGCGACATCTAGCAGGAAACTAATGTATTACTATCATCGATTAAAGTCGGTTAAATTTCCCTCATTGACTTCACTTTTTGGGCTTTAGGTTCTTTTACAAGCTTGAAAAAAACATTCAGGCTAAGGAACCAGGACTTAAAGTTCCTGAAGGAACATTTGTCCCTAGGACGTTTCCATAATACATTTGCAATGACCCCGGTCGTGTTTGAACCTACGGCCATTAGGATTCGAGGCACGCGGACGTGTTAAAAAAACTATTCCACGACTTATTCGTACTCATATCGCATTTCGTTACATTTAATTTCATCTGCCCTTGTTATGAAGCGAAAGGTCTCGTCAGTCGGCATCTTCATGTATCTCAGATCTTCAATAATGACTTCACCTGAACTCATCCCTCAACCTTGTATTACAGCGGACACAGGGTTTCGTGTAAACATATTTGTTAGTGGTACGCTAGTTGTAAACATGTGGCTCGTGCAGATTATAATTATCTGTGTTGCTTCAAAATCTGTCAACATGTACAACCACTTTTTTCTTTTGGCTATTGTCATTGTTAACATCTGTGTGTCGCAACATTTAAGTAGCAAATAGAAAGAAAACCTTCGGGAAGATGTGGCAACTGGATCATCAATATCCCAACAAGTGGCGTAAGACAGCAACTGCATGGGTAAAGGCTAAACTGATATCATTAGAGCTCTTAGGCCGGGCGCCCACTAAGATGATCGTGATATGATAGTGATACAACAAATACACTGGTCCAACACGGACTGTGACAGCAAAGTGACCTGACGCTCACTGAACTGATTCTAGTACAACATGTCGGAGGAGGACGAGGATGTTCTCGATCTAGTTTATTTAGCTAATATCAATTATTACAACAGAAGACGTAAAAGGTGATTCTGGGTACGTCCTTTTTGACTTGTTAATGTGGTGCTTTTAATGTGTTCAAAGAATTAAATATGTATTAAATAAAGAAATATAAGATGTCAGGAAAAAATAAAGTAATTTATTTATGAAGTTATTTAAATTTTTAAAAAAAATAAATAAAGAAAATGGGCTAGTGGTCAGCGTTTCTGACTACAGTTCATGAGCTCCCGGGTTCGATTCCCGGTCAAGCCTTAGGAATTTTTCTTAAAGGGAATTATTGTGGTTGCCCATGGTCTAGAATTCAGGTTAAGAACTCTCCTGGTGCTTCATTATCATTTATCACCCATCATATCATCGGGGTAACGTAACACCGTCTTCCAGGTGCCCCAACCTAAGAAATGGATTATAATTCTGCCAAAGCCAGGGAAGAAAGCCACAAATGTCATAAGAGACAACCTGGTGGCATTAGACAAAAAAAAACAAATAAATAAAGAAAATAGATAAATGAAGGAGTCTATAATTACTGTTTGCATATTTGTAAATATCTCAATTACATAGAGTTGCTTTCCTACGATCATTTGTTCGGAAATTCATTTGTTACTTTTACATTTATTTATATATTGCGGGCAAGTGTGTAAAGAGTTTGACGTAAGTTAAAAATACTTTAATATATTTTTTTTTTTGACGTAAGTTAAAAATACTTTATATTTTCATAATTCAGCTGTTATTGTAATCTATTTTGTGAATTGTGGGCTTGACAGAAAATAAATTATCATGGCATTATAAAATGTTCGGAAATTCAATTGTTAATTTTAATGAGCTTTTATTTTTAATAATACAATATTCATTATTTACCATATTCCGACAATTCCTTGGCAATCCTATGCCATGCCTGATCTTGAACATTTCTGTTACTGTATTGGTTCAATATAGTATCATAACAACAAGGATATTCTTTAATAAGTTCAACAAATGTTATCTTATCTTGACACTTGTATACGAGCAACTCACAACTCACACAACAAAAAGTGGAGCATGCAGCACTTTGAGCGACACAACACAAACAGTTGGTGTCAAGTTGCTGTCGTATCAGACGAATGGGCTTCTTGCAATTTGATATTACGGGTTATAAAGAAACATACACGCTAGCAACAAGCAAAGCAACAAATCCGTGTCTCGTTGCTCTCGCTTGTCGTTCCAGTGGGCCGTTTATATAGCAGAATTTTAATGCTTACACATTTATAGAAAATCGGCTAGAAATGAATGCTGCCTGTCGACCACATACACCCACAGAAAATGCGTCTTGTACTCATTTCCATTAGATGCTCAATCCAACCCAGATCCATGGTGACGCTAGAATTGTTAGGGCAATTTAAATAACATTAGGGAATCGAACAAGAGACCACCTGGCTCGTAAAAATATTGGCTCTCTTTGAAAGAGAGTAACCAAAGTTAACTGAAGGAAATTATCAGTGTGGAAGCTGATAAATGTCTTGTGACGTGTTGACTTGATAAATTAGATACCCACGTGGAGTTTACATTTTAGCAACAAATATTTCAACAGACAAAAAGTGTAATCATACTTTCGGTATTAAAAACTCAGTTAAAATGAGATTAAGTATGAATTACAGGCCTTTGCATTGAGACAGATCATAGAAATGTCAAAAGAGCATCACTGAATTACATCACTTGTTTAATGATTTTAGTTCTGTTGATAGGACTGGAAGTAAATATCAGTAAAACTAAATATATGGTCACACGTAGAAATACATTATATAATGGAAATGGACAGCTAACGACAAATGAGGGAAATTTTGAGGAATTGGCTGAATTCAAATACCTAGGAACAATAATCACAAATAGGAATGAGATGCACAAAGAAATTAAACATAGGCTCAATTCTGGAAATGCATGCTATTATGCATTGCAGAGACTTTTGATGTCCCAACTCCTTTCAAAAAAACGTTAAGCTGAAAATATATAAAACTATTATTCTACCAGTTATATTATATGGGTGCGAAACATGGACTCTTACTTTAAGGGAGGAAAGGAAATTACGAGTATTTGAGAATAAAGTTCTTAGGAAAATTTTTGGACCAAAGAGAGATGAACAGACAGGTGAATGGAGAAGACTACATAACAATGAACTACATGGTCTTTATAGGAAGCCAGATATAATAAGAACAGTTAAGTCCCGTAGACTGCGATGGGCAGGACATGTTGCGCGTATGGGGAATGAAAGACGTGCATGGAAACTTCTTGTAGGAAAGCCAGAAGGAAAACGCCCAATTGGTAGACCAAGAATGAGGTGGGAGAACAACATTAACTACGATTTGAGGGAAGTAGATTATACAGGGAATGATTGGAAAGCATTAGCTCAGGATAGGGATGTATGGAGAGCTTATGTCTGTGCGGCCATGAACCTACGGGTTCGATAGTGCCAGTGAGTAAGTAAGTAAGTTCTGTTGATAGCTCAGAGTCGTGAGGATGTGAAATACATGATGAGAAAACTTCTAAATGCTTTTGAAATAGGAGGATTAAGAGTAAACATGGAAAAAACTGAATATCTTGTAGTAGGAGGAAGTGGACGAGATATATCCCTATCCCAAGGAATTATTAGAGCTGTTAAAAAATTTAAATATTTGGGATCACTTATTGATGAATTAGGGAGTTGTAAAGCTGAAGTAGATAGCAGGTTAGTACAAGCACGAAGGGCCATAAAAATGTTGAATGGAGTACTGTGGAGTAGGACCATGTCAAACCACATGAAGAAGAGGATTTTGAAGTCTGTTGTGGAAAGCATAACGACCTATGGTGCTGAAGGATGGACTTTGGTAGATGGACAAAAAACTAAGATCTTGGCAGTGGGGATGGATGGAATAAGACGCAGTGCCAGTGGGTCCAGGTTGGAAAGAAGAAGAAATGAAGATGTGAGGCAGATGATGGATATGGAGGAGACAGTGGTGGAAAGGATCGAAAGACGAGCTCTTCAGGAGAATGGAGGATGATTGGTGGCCCAAAACTCTTTTGGAATGTTCACCGTCTGGTAGAAGGAAACGGGGCAGGCCAAGAACAACTTGGAGAGGAGAGATCCATAGATTGATGAACGACCGAGGTCTGGAGGAGGATGAATGGGTAATCGGCAAGAATGGCGAATGGGAATACAGGGTAACCGCTGAAAAGTGGAGAGACCCTCAAAAGTAAAAAAAGTAAGTAGTTCTGTTTACGTCAGTATTAACCCGACTCAACTGTTTATAGTAATGAAACAATTCTAAATAGAGTTTAGAGCAGTAATGTTATTGTCAAACACTAATCCAAACAGATTTGTCAGAATCTTTAAAAACATCAAATGGACGAGACTCTATATACCTCCATTATTTAATTTAGCGCTGTAAAAACTTATTAGGAAATCAGGCATCCAAACATGAGCAACAATTTTTTTTTCCGATTCCGATTGAGGGTCTTTCCACTTTTCAGCGGTTGCCCTTTTACCAGCCGGCTGCTGGCCCTTCACATCCACATGTGTCACAGAGGTAGATGATCAACAGCCAGTGTAGGGGTGACATGTGGTTAGCATGTCGAGTCCCCCAGCTGTTATAGCTGGTTCCTCAACCTGGAGCCGCTACTTATTGTAGCTACCCAATTGCCTCACGATGCTGGGTGGGCACCGGTCCCATACTGGCCGAAATACCATGAGAAAATTTCTTCCCCCATGGAGACTCGAACCAGCGCAAGTCCCGTAGCTCTGCGCCAAGACTTCCTACCTTAACCGCTAGGCTACGGCTACAATTTTTTTACAACACAATGTTATACTTGAATACTGTTGCCACCAGAAGAACAGAAAACAATTTGACGAAAACATTTGTTGCGTTATAAAACTCAGCTAAACGTTAAATTCTCGTGTCGTGGTCGAATGATAAAAAATATAAGTCACTTTCTTAAAAACAAAATCCACTAATTAAGATGTAATTAGATATTATTAAACACTAATTTTGAAGAGAAAAATTTTCGCCTAGACCGGGACTCGAACCCGGGACCCTTGGCTTTCCGGGCCAAGTGCTCTACCAACTGAGCTACCGAGGCGAGTTACGATCTAGACGCAAATTTTTCTCTTATATACGTTGTAATTCCCTATCGCCAAATGCTTTTGAAACCATTGTTTCTATCTTTGCAAATGGCGGCTTCTTAGTTAAGAAGACATTTATTGGAAATTTAACATTACTTTAAAAGCCAGTAAGGCCTCTAATGATGTTTTTATTATTAATTTTTCTCTTCAAAATTAATTTATCTTTCATTGAGAAATGTTAAATTAATAATAAAAACATTATTAAACACGTTCGCAAGGAAACCTCTTAAAGCCATCTGTTGTGGCTCAAGAAGCGTGCATGATGACGTCACATCGGTGTCGCGCGGAATATTTCCATTTATCTCGATCTTCTTGGAGTAAATGAACTGAAAGACAAAAATGGTTATTATGAGTTATCTGTAAAAGAATACGTCATGCCTGAACGTTTGCTTGCATGCTTAGCGGGTTCAGAAAACGTTTTCTCGATATTCGAATTATCGATAAACCATATACTAAGTGACATTTAACAGTGAGTTTGAAATTTCAATCTTTCGTTTCATTATTGTGCGATAGACTGCTTTTTCCATAAAATCCACTAATCAAGATGTAATTACATATTATTAAATAGGTTCGCTATACAATTCCTCACTGCAATCTGTTGTGGCTCAAGAAGCGTGCATGATAGCGACGCATTGTTGCCGTGGGGATTTTGTCGATATTGCAGATGACTACACATCTGACATAAAGAATCTATAACTCGATCGCAGCGCCAGCTACCGAGACCAATTGTGAATCTAATCCAGGGACCTACTAATAACGTACACAGAAAAAAATAATCAAAATCGGTCCAGTTGTTTAGGCAGTTTTTAATTTCGGATTTATGGTAAACTCCATTTCAAATTGTCGCATTTCGCTCATTTTTTGATTATACCTACCTGGGTTTATTTTAATACTATATATAAAGTTTCGTTGCGAAACATTGAACAATATGACCGCTAGAGCGATTTTTAAAGTTTTACTTCACGTGAGCTCCTACACTTGATGGTTTTAGAGGGCAAAATTGTGAATACAAACTATCGAAGGATCCAATCAGACTCACACAAAAAAAAATCATCAAAATGTCTAGTCGTTTAAGATGTGTAGACTGACAAACGCAAATACACAAGAATTATATAAGTATAAAGAAAATACTGATGCCACCAGCAGAACAGAACACGATTTCATGAAAACAATTTTGGCGTTATAAAACTCAGCTAATATATGAGATCAAGTATAAATTATGAAAATGATTACTAACTAAAATGACAAGTTTAGTGAAAATGAACACTATGCTAAGATATAGAATTACATGTTTCAGAAAAGAAATAACTTTATTTATTTAGGAGAAAAAAATTAAAGTCAAAATAAATAAAAGGATACAACATGCCAACAAATGTATTTTAAATTTAATATTTGAAATGTGAAACAAAAATTAGATCATGTAAAATACTAATCAACTCAGTACCAAGATATTGAACTAATCCTGACACAACAACACAACTGTTTTTTTAAAAATAAACTTCCACGCGGATATATCTGTGTCTATAAAGGAAGATGAGAATGGAGACTAAGATATAATTGCATAACTCACCAAATATTATTACATGCATTAGGATCAGCAGGTAGAGATGGTCACGATGAATGAAAGTGAGGTAATTAAAAGAATTGTGTAAAGTAAACCAGAAGGAAGACCAAATTTAAGATGGAAGAATTATTTCAAAATGTGTTGGAACTGGTGGTTGGTTGCAAGATAAATCTGGTGGAAGATTCTAGAGAAGCTTCATAACAGGCAGAAGAAACTTGGGAAGACTACTCCACGATTTTAAAGCTTAAGATAATCTTTAGGAGAACTAATGAATGAAACACAAATTTGTTTGTGATTATGGTACTATTAATATACTAGGTGCATGATGTGGCCCCGGCTTCACACATCCGGCGAACAACTCCATGACTTTATGAGGTCAAGGTGTATACAATCTCCTCCCAACAGGCCGTGCCCCTATAAGGTCTGCAGCACGTGATTCTTACTTAAATACGGTTTCATCACAACTTCCTATAAAATACTTACTTACTTACTTACTCACTGGCACTATCGAGCCCGTAGGTTCATGGCCGCGGGGACATAAGCTCTCCATACATCCCTATCCTGAGCTAATGCTTTCCAATCATTCCCTTTATGATCTACTTCCCTCAAATCATAGTTAATGTTGTTCTCCCACCTCATTCTTGGTCTACCAACTGGGCGTTTTCCTTCTGGCTTTCCTACAAGAAGTTTCCATGCACGTCTTTCATTCCCCATACGCGCAACATGTCCTGCCCATCGCAGTCTACGGGACTTAACTGTTCTTATTATATCTGGCTTCCTATAAAGACCATGTAGTTCATTGTTATGTAGTCTTCTCCATTCACCTGTCTGTTCATCTCTCTTTGGTCCAAAAATTTTCCTAAGAACTTTATTCTCAAATACTCGTAATCTCCTTTCCTCCCTTAAAGTAAGAGTCCATGTTTCGCACCCATATAATATAACTGGTAGAATAATAGTTTTATATATTTTCAGCTTAACGTTTTTTGAAAGGAGTTGGGACATCAAAAGTCTCTGCAATGCATAATAGCATGCATTTCCAGAATTGAGCCTATGTTTAATTTCTTTGTGCATCTCATTCCTATTTGTGATTATTGTTCCTAGGTATTTGAATTCAGCCAATTCCTCAAAATTTCCCTCATTTGTCATTAGCTGTCCATTTCCATTATATAATGTATTTCTACGTGTGACCATATATTTAGTTTTACTGATATTTACTTCCAGTCCTAATTTCTTAGTGTTACTCAATAGTGTGTGCGTGTTGGCCTTTAGTATCTCCTCGCTATCGGCCAGTAGTACTACATCATCAGCATAAACTAACAGCTTATTAATACCATTGAGTTGTAAGCCTTCCTCATTCTCTAAAGATTTAATGGCATGCTCTAGTACAAAATTAAATAGTAGAGGAGATAGTGCATCTCCTTGCTTTCAACCCATTCTGGATTTCAAAAGTGTCTGAAAACTGTTTGCCTACACGCACCCTACTCGTTGAGCCATTTAGACACATTCGTATAAGTCTAACTAACTTTTTAGGAATTCCAAACTCCAGCAGGATACTATATAACTTCTCCCTCTTAATTGAATCATATGCTTTTTTGAAGTCTACATATAGTTGATGTACAGTACCATTATATTCCCATTTCTTTTCTAAAATCTGTCTTATACTAAAAATCTGATCTGTTGTAGACCTGTTTCTTCTAAATGCACATTGATGATCTCCTAGAATGTCATCAATATAGGGAGTAAGTCTGCTTACTAATATATTTGTTAGAATTTTGTACGAAGTTGAAAGTAATGAGATGCCCCTATAGTTGTTGCAATCAGTTTTATCTCCTTTCTTATAAATTGGTACGATAATTGATTCCTTCCATTCATCTGGAAGAGCTTCTTTTTCCCAAATCATACTAAGCAACCAGCGTATCTTGTCCATCAATTTTTCTCCCCCTGATTTTATCAGTTCTGCTGGGATCTCATCTGAACCTGATGCTTTATACATCTTCAATTTTTCAATTGCCATTTCAACCTCTAATGCACTTGGCTCTGCGACTAGCATTTCTGCTGTCTGTAACTTATCCTCCTCAATGTCCTGTTCTGTATGTACATTTAATAGCTGATTAAAATAACTTTTCCATCTATTTAATATACTCTTGGAATCTGCAATCATATCCCCATTTTCATTCCGAATTATGTTTGTTCTAGCCTGAAACCCTTTCTTCTCTATACTAATTCCCTGATATAATTCTCTAATGTTCCTATTTTTTGCATTCATTTCAAGATCATTAATCTTCTCTCTCAAATATTCCCTCTTTTTACTCTTTAGTAACTTGGTGGTTTCCCGTCTAACACTACCCAATTGCTCTAAATTTACCTCATTTGGCTCGTGTAACCATTTAATTTTTGCTAGCTTTCTTTTCTTTACAATGTCGGCACATTCCTCATCAAACCATTTCTTGTTTTGCCTCTTTTTTAAACAACCAATGCTTTCTGATGCTGACAATTTAATAGTATCTCTTATAGCCTCCCATTCTTTATTTATATCAGTTTCTTCTTCGTTTGCCACATTGTCATCTGAAGATTCCAGTACTTCAAATCTATTAGCAATTTTGATTTGGTATTCTTGCCGCATTTCATCATTTTTCAAGTTTTTTAATTCATATTTTACAGAATCATCTTTAGCGTTTGTTCCTCTCATAAGCGATAGCCGTTGTCTGATTTTCACCCTGACCAGATGATGATCTGAATTGCAGTCTGTCCCTCTAACTGATCTAACATCAATGATGCTACTGTGCCAGCGTTTATCCACTAATACATGATCTATCTGGTTCCGAGTTTCTCCATCTGGGGACGTCCAGGTGTATTTATGAATATCCTTATGCTGAAATGTTGTGCTCTTAACAATGAGATTCTTTGATGTGGCAAATGTGACTAATCTAACCCCGTTGTCGTTACTATCTTCATGAAGACTGAATTTGCCTATTGTTGGTTTGAATATATCTTCCCGCCCCACTTTTGCATTAAAATCTCCTAAGACAATTTTCATATGATATCGTGAAAGGCTATCAAATAAGCATTCTAATTCTTCATAGAACTCATCCTTGATCTTGTCATCTTTATCTTCTGTGGGGGCATGTACATTTACAATTATAAAATCATGTCGTTTACCCTTTAGAATTATGTATGATATCCTATCACTAACAAACTTAATATCTCGGATAGCGGATAGGATCCTCCTTCTGACTAAAAAACCCGTTCCAAATGCAGGTCTTTCTGCACCCCCATAGTATAATGAAAAGCTTCCTGATTCCTGACTACCTTCTCCTGGCCACCTAACTTCCTGTAAAGCGACTATATCCAAGGGCGATTTATCCAATTCCCGCGTTAATATCTCTAGTGCCCCGCTATTGTATAAAGTCCTAACATTCCATGTTCCTAGGAACATGTCCCTGTGTTTGAGCCTTTGGCATGGGTTCCCTGAAGTAGTCCCCGCCCGGAGAACCGAATGGGGGACTATTTGACCTCCGGAAAATTTTACCCCAGTAGAACCCATGTCCGCATTTCTTGACGGTTGTATTTTTACGGTGAAAGATCGTCACTCTTTCGACCAAGGTACTTATTTCGTCTGGCTTATCACCTTCGACCAGTCCGGCATGGGTAACCCTATCGGCAGCAATGCTACCGCCGGCATAGCTCTCAGGATCATTTAAGCACACAAGCCACTCCACCACGACAAGGTAAAGATACCATGGAGGGTCTTCACTACATTCCTCGAGGCAGAAGATCTGTGGGTCGACCTTTTCGGAGATGGCGAGAGACCATAACGGGCCACTGGGCCTAATACTTGAAAGTCAGATGATGATGAACAATGAAAATGTTCCTCTCCATATTTAAGTGGTTTCTGACTCCGGTTTTCGCGCTGATTTCAAATATTATTTTTCTCCAAATGTCGACGGTTTGATAGAAAGACGATTTTTGGTTTCGTTACTTTTTCAATTTCAAGTATGTGATTGGTTAACATGGTTAACAATATTGTTCTCCAAAATGTTAACGGTTCGACCACACCCATGTATCCTTTGTTTATGGGACCGCCCGAGCAACTGCCAATACTACATGCCAACAAGTGTGGCCTTCAAGAAACGAACTTGTTCCAGGAGAAAATAATGTTTACATGAACCTCTCATTGAAAGGAAGAAGATCTTACTACCACCTCTCCACATTAAATTAGGATTTAAAAAAAAACAGAATGTTATAAGCTTTGGTTAAATCATCAGATGCTTTGCAACATATTCGCTCTATGTTTCCTATGTTTGACTGATGCAAAAGTATTTGCTGGATTTTTTTTTACAGGGTCTCAAACAAGACAGATGCTGGAATCCGCAGAATTAGAACAAAAGATGACACCAGTTGAAAAAAGTGCATGGCAAGCATTTCATAATGTTGTGCATGGCTTCCTTGGAAACAAGAAGAGTCCCAATTACCGACAGTTGATTGAGAACTTGCTGAGTACATATCGTACATTAGGTTGCAGAATGTCAACTAAATTACATTTAACTGCACTCACATTTGGATTTTTTTGAGACCAAATTTGGGCGATGTGAGTGAAGAACATGGAGAACGATTCCATCAGGATCTCAAAAACATGGAATCAAGATACCAGGACAAGTGGGATATAAACATGATGGGGGACGTTTGGAGTTTGGTGAGGGACAGTCCACGGCAACACAAAGAAAATGGCGGTCACAACTTCATTTTTAGTAAATTTGATGGCCAAGTGAGTGATGCTGACACAAAATCCCATTTCATATCATCAGTACAATACCAACATCAGCTGGCATTTATTCCATATATATTTGTGGATTCATTTTCAAATATATTAATTTTCCACAGAACTATTGATGCTATGCATGTGAAACTGACATTTTTGAACTAAGGGTGTCTGAATTATATAAAAACCACGAAAAACCCGAGAGGAACAAAAAAGTTGCCCAAAATTTGTTACCCAATGTTATAATTAGGGGTGATAACATTTTGCAGATTGATATAGTGAAGGAAGCACTTATAGGCTTGTGCCATCTACTTAGTTTATCTTCTAAAATTTAGGTATTTTTACACGGCACACGTCACCCAGGCCTTACAGTGTCACGGTCTGTCAGTAGAGGGATTAACTATGGATCGCTCATATGTTTTTTGACTGCACACAACATGGGATGAGTACAATATCAGGGCCTCCTCCGAGACAACAGAACAATAAGACAAAAGGCAAATTCACACACATTCAAACTAAACAAGTCGAGTATGATAATGATGAATGTGATGATCAAGGAACGTTTGGGTCATAAAGTTTCCTGAAATATGTCTTATAGGTGAGGAAAAACACCAAATAAAACCTTCACTCAGGAAGTTTGTATCGACCGGGGATCGAACCCGCGCCTGGTATGTGACCATACAGCACGCTACAGCACGGTGCACATAACGGCTTGTACAAATGTATTTTATTTTTCATGACGTGTAAACCACGACAAAATTCGAAATGGCTCAAAAATACCAAAATGCTATATCAATGCGAAATGGAATATTTTTTGTAAATACAGAATCTCCTTGCTTTCTCTTTTCTTCTGGAAACATCAAGAAAAATAATCATCCAGACTGTCGACTGGTTTCTGAGCTCAGTGAACCTGGAGCACGACCACCAATACAATTCATTAAATACTTTATTTTGGTTTTCGTTAATTTTATTGATTTGGAAAATAAGGGCAAGTAAACTAACTTAATAAAGTAACTCCCGCAAGGGATTACCCTTGCCCCAAGTGGAGATCTACGCTCTTGATGGAACTAGTTTGTTCCCAGACTCGTCTCCAGTTACGAAGATCGCGGGTTCAAATGCGGCGGGGACGATGGATTTTTAAGGACGTAAAAATCGCGAACTTGGCTTCGCTGTGAAGGTAGATGCGCCACATGAAACAAGACTGAAATTCGGGCCCCTGAACAAAACATGTGTTGCATCTTTCGAGCCCAAATTTGAATTACGACGCTAATGTCTTGGGCAGGTAAAATAACTAACTATACAGAGTGTCTCACACTTTTAAGCTCACAATTATGGCTGAGTGCTGTGAGTAAGTACTACAATGTTTATTTTAAAACATGTGAGATGTTTAGTTCTACAGTCAACTGTCAGTTGTAACTGATAATATTTGAGGACGTTACTACAAGTGTTATTCTTACAAAAATGAGATTGGTGCATAATTACATTCTTAAAAAAATCTATTTTGTGGCAAAAAAGATATGTGAATGTGGTAGGAGTAGATAAAGTATGGGATATGTGAATGTGGTTCGAGTCCCGGTCTAGGCGAAAATTTTTCTCTTCAAATTTAATTTATCTTTCATTGAGAAATGTTAAATTAATAATAAAAACATCATTAGAGGCCTTACTGGCTTTTAAAGTAATGTTAAATTTCCAATAAATGTCTTCTTACTAAGAAGCCGCCATTTGCAAAGATAGAAACAATGGTTTCAAAAGCATTTGGCGATAGGGAATTACAACGTATATAAGAGAAAAATTTGCGTCTAGATCGTAACTCGCCTCGGTAGCTCAGTTGGTAGAGCACTTGGCCCGGAAAGCCAAGGGTCCCGGGTTCGAGTCCCGGTCTAGTCGAAAATTTTTCTCTTCAAATTTAATTTATCTTTCATTGAGAAATGTTAAATTAATAATAAAAAACATCATTAGAGGCCTACTGGCTTTTAAAGTAATGTTAAATTTCCAATAAATGTCTTCTTAACTAAGAAGCCGCCATTTGCAAAGATAGAAACAATGGTTTCAAAAGCATTTGGCGATAGGGAATTACAACGTATATAAGAGAAAAATTTGCGTCTAGATCGTAACTCGCCTCGGTAGCTCAGTTGGTAGAGCACTTGGCCCGGAAAGCCAAGGGTCCCGGGTTCGAGTCCCGGTCTAGGCGAAAATTTTTCTCTTCAAATTTAATTTATCTTTCATTGAGAAATGTTAAATTAATAATAAAAACATCATCGTAGATAAAGTATTATTGTAATAATTTTCAATCTCTTATACAACTTCAAATTTAAACCCGTTTTTCTCAAAATTGCAAAACTTGCACTTGGACCCCTTTGCGTCTAATCGCCTCACTTGTAACAATTTTACATCCGGAGGAAAAAACGAAACTGACGCAAGCAGGAAGGAAGTTGTGCAAATCCTTGATATTTAAATAATTTAAAAACTTTTCTCAAGTCTATTTTTTTTTTTTTTCAAATCTTGATATTTTTATTTTATACATTTATATGATGAAGGTCCACCGCTGTGGTCTCGAGGTGGCGTGCTGCCATGTCACGCAGCGGGCCCGGTTTCGATTTCCGGTCGGGACAGGCGCCTGGGTGAGTTTTTTCAGGGTTTTTCCTCACCTGTAAGATAAAGCAGGAAGCTTAGAGTCCAACGGTCCTAAAAAATCATCCGGTCATCATCATTATCATTATCTTTCACATGTGTTAAAATCAGCGGGAAGTTACCACACCAATAATTCCTAATAAAGCTGCAAAGCATAGCATAAAAATGCTATAATTGCAGTGAAAGACCTGCCCTCGGGCAGAATTACTATGGATGGATATGATACAGTTTATTTTCTTTATATTTCGCAACGTTAAAGATACAATGTGTGCTGTGTTCTACTACTTACTTACTCACTGCCACTATCGAACCCGTAGGTTCATGGCCGCGCGGACATAAGCTCTCCATACATCCCTATCCTGAGCTAATGCTTTCCAATCATTCCCTGTATAATCTACTTCCCTCAAATCATAGTTAATGTTATTCTCCCACCTCATTCTTGGTCTACCAACTGGGCGTTTTCCCTCTGGCTTTCCTACAAGAAGCTTCCATGCAATTCTTTCATTCCCCATACGTACAACATGTCCTGCCCATCGCAGTCTACGAGACTTAACTGTTATTATATCTGGCTTTCTATAAAGACCATGTAGTTCATTGTTATGTAGTCTTCTCCATTCACGTTCATCTTTCTTTGGTCCAAACATTTTCCTAAGTACTTTATTCTCGATTACTCGTAATCTCCTTTCCTCCCTTAAAGTAAGAGTCCATGTTTCGCACCCATATAATATAACTGGTAGAATAATAGTTTTATATATTTTCAGTTTAACGTTTTTTGAAAGGAGTTGGGACATCAAGAGTCTCTGCAATGCTGTGTTCTATAAAAATATAAAATTTGGTTACAAATTATGAAACCACAATCTCGTCTGTAGTATTCTACAGGTGTGGTTATCTTACATTAAAAACTCCTGGCGCGACAGGCCTACAAGGCCCTTAGCCTACCAGCCGGCTGCTGGCTTCACATCCACATGTGTCAATCACAGAGGTAGATAATAATCAACCAGTGTAGGGGTGACATGTGGTCAGCATGTCGAGTCCCCCAGCAGTTATAGCTGGTTTTCTCAACCTGGAGCCCCTACTTATTGTAGCTACCCAAATGCATCACGATGCTGGGTGGGCACCGGTCCCATGCGGGTCGAAATATCATGAGAAAATTTCTTCCCCCATGGAGACTCGAACCAGCGCAAGTCCCGTAGCTCTGCGCCAAGGCTTCCTGCCTTAACCACTCGGCTACGACGCGGGACGGTTATCTTACATTACGGGAACAAAAAACTATGCCAATGAAGAGAATTCTTCACCAAATCCAAATTATCGTCCATTTTGTTGGTTTACGGAACATATTTTTCATTTGTTAATTATGTTTTATGATAAGATTACATAATGAGAACACAAACATGGTGGCTGCTAGAGCGATTTTTAAATTTCGGGTTTCAGATAAAAATATCCAAATATAACTTAATGCTCGGAATTCGATGGTTTTGGATTATACTTTGCTCGTTTTATTTCAGTTGTTATATACAGAGATCTAATCAATTTAAATATCTTGGATATTATCTCTCTATTTGGGATGAAAAGGATATCCCTGAAAAAATTACCTAGTTATAATAAAAGTTTGGGAATTATTAATCAAGTTATGAAACCATCTCTTGTACAAAAAAACACCAGATTACGTTTATATAACACTTTGGCTAGACCAGTGTTGACCTATGGTAGTGAAGCATGGACACTAAAAAGACAACATGAAAGCAGAATAACGGCTTGTGAAATGAGATGCAAGCACAGAACAGCGGGTTACACCAGATGGAATCGGAAAAGGAACAACGATATCTTAAAAGAATTGAAGACTACGCCAATTTTGGAATATATTAAACAGTACCAACTAAATTGGAAACACCATCTTGAAAGAATGAGTTCAAATCGGATCCCCAAAGCTGTTTATAATTATATACCAAGAGGACGAAGATGTCTGGGCCGTCATATGAAACGATGGAGGAGATATTTTCTATAGGATCGTAACAGGCCTTGGCCTAATACTTGGAAGGAAGAAAGAAGATATACAGAGATTCGTAGCGAAGAATCGAAAACTGCAGATGCTAGAGTTATTTTTAAATGTTCGTTTCAAGCCCCCCCCACTTTGCTGCTTTGCGAACATTACTGATTTAAATTGACTGCTATGTGCCGAGTTTGATTAGGAAAACACAAACTGCGGCCGCCAGAGCGATTACATATATCAATTCTTGTGATGGACATTTCCAGTGTCTGCTAGGTAGCATCAATAAAATATTTAAAACATAACTTCATGAGAACAACCTCAATAGATTCACAATTTACTAGAAGCTGAGATACTCGGAAATATAATGCTGATGCCATTGCACGGTGCTATAATAGTTGGTGCAACTTCACAATGAAGCAGCTCCTAAATTGAATAATTCCATGGCGCGATAGGCCTAGAAGTCCCTTAGCCTACCAACCGGTTGCTGGCCTTACGTCCACATGTGTCAATAACTGAGCCCTAGACGATCATCTAGCCAGGGTGTAGGGGCGACATTTGGTCAGCATATCGAGTCCCCCAGCCATTATAGCAGGTTTTCTCAACCTGGAACCGCTACTTATTGTAGCTACCCAAATGACTCACGATGCTGGGTGGGCACCGGTCCCATACTGGCCGAAATACCATGAGAAAATGTCTTCCCCCATGGGGACTCGAACCAGCGCAAGTCCCGTAGCTCTGCGCCAAGGCTTCCTGCCTTAACCACTTGGCTACGGCACGGAACTTCCTAAATCTAAGTTTCAATAAATTCAGCCGATAGATTACGTGTCTGAAACGTGGGCTATATATGTTTTAGAATTTACATCAACAGACTCTTGAGGAAAATACAACAAAAATAGTCTTATCGTTGGCGATGTGCTGACCACGTATCACTCACTGATATTTTTAGTAAAATAAGAGTAACTGAATAAGTATGGTCTGTTAGACAGGAGCCATGTCTCCAAGTGGGTCGTAAAACAAATAGAATATCGTAAATATGAGGAAAAAGTGCGGATAGTTTTTAGGATCTGGACGAGGATATTAAACCTACAGGGAACTTGTTATTGTCATTTTTGTGTTAGCCTGTATTGTGATAACTGGCTTTGTGTTAGCCTGTATTGTGATAACTGGCTTCATTATTCTTGTTTTCATTGTAGTTAATTATTCCATCCATAGTAATTCTGCCCGAAGGCAGGTCCTTCACTGCAATCACATCATTTTCATGCTATGCTTGCAGCTTTTCTAGGGAAATGTAGGCATGGTAGCTTCCTGTTGCTTTCCACACCGGTGAAGGATGATGATGGTGATAATGATAAGGATGATGATGATGGCCATATGATTTCGGGGACCGTTTGGGGCTTAAAGTTTTCCTGACATTTATCTTACAGGTGAGGAAAAACCCCGATAAAATCCTCACCCAGAAAAACTGCCCCGACCAGGGATCGAACCCGGGCCCGCTGCGTGAGAACACAGCGGTGGACAGTTATTATTATTGTTAGTTAAATACAAGATGGCGCATACTTTGTCTACACCCGGCTGCAAGTCTCAAATTCACGTGTGTTAATTACAAAGATGGACGACCATCCAGTATAGAGGTGGGGTGGGGTGTAAGGAGAGATATCTCCAAAAGTGTGAGAAATAAATTATACTCCAGCCACTGATTCTCCCGCACACAGTGTTGCCAATATCGGTATTCATTGGGAGGGGCCGCTTTATGTATGCGGTTAGCAGACATAAGCTGACAACATCTCAGCAATTTCAAATCTTACTAGTGTGCTATAGCAGCGTCAAGAGCTGTGATTGATTGTGGCAGACATCTACTCCCACTCAACGATTTCCTTATTGGCAGTAGAGGGCGAGTTTCTCCCTTTACCCCTCGTATAACCTAAATTTCAGAGCCGGATATCCAGCGGCTGTATGTATATACCTAGAGAGAAAGACACTTATACAGCTAGAAAAAGCTCACTTTTTTTGTCTTAAAAAGAAAATATTGTAGGAGAGAGCAATACGTTGTACTACTCTGCTTCAGATGTCACACTATCTGCACACTGAAAGACATTCAATAATCAGTGAAGTTCAAAGAAAGATAATTATGCATTCTTAGTGTGTAAATGATAAATTCAGGATGGAGATATCTCTCTCTACACACCTACGCGAGCATTATAACGGGTTTACTTAAGCCGCTTCTTATTGTAGCTATCTAAATTCCTCACAATGCCAGCGGTCGAAATTACATGGAAAACGTTCCTCCTCCCAGGGGTACCAATCTGTTTTCTGAACTGAATCCCCAGATCAAAAGTTACATAAACTAAATCCCCAACAAACTAATAGATTCATTTAACAAAAATCGAAAACCTCGTGGTGTCGCAACTCATTTAAATAAGAAATTGAGTGGCGGAGCCAGGTGTCGTGTTTTAATGTTCAAGGAAACATGTGCTTGGTATAACTAACCAACTTTTATAAGATTCATGACATGTTCCGTTGAGGTATTAATCAAAATTAATGTATAAAAATTATGGAATATTTACCTAAAAGGTCCGTCTCCTCAACTTTATTAGTTATTTAACGGTAGCGCTTTCGGGACTAGTCCCATCATCAGCAGGATTCAAAACTGGTGTTTCACTGAAGATCTGGTAGAGGGGGTTACACGTACTGGGTTCATTTTAATTTATCAGATGGTCGTTGTTGTTAATTGCCTTCAAAAATTTCCATCTCCTCGAATATTTTTATCTTAGCTGGATTATTACTGACAGTAATGCACAGAGAAAATAATCCAGTGAAGATAAAGGTACTCGAGGAGATGGAAATTTTGAAGGCAGTTAACAACAACGACCATCTGATAAATGAAAACGAACCCAGTACGTGCAACCCCCTCTACCAGATCTTCAGTGAAACACCAGTTTTGAATCCTGCTGATGATGGGACTAGTCCCGAAAGCGCTACAGATAAATAACTAATACAGTTGAGGAGACGGACCTTTCAGGTGAATATTTCATAATTTTCATACTTTAATTTCGGTATATAACTAATGAACAAAAATATTCTCTCTTATGTCAATGATATTCTGCAAACTACTTACAAATGTTCTTTAAATTTGTGTGTCAATATTAATAAAATTCATTGCTAAAACCGTTGAGGTGGAGAGTCATAAAATAAAATAAGTTAAAATATACCTTCTTAGGTAAGATCCGTCGTCCTCAACTAATAAAATATGTAATCTTTATGCATGTAGGCCTTTCAGAACATCCGTTCCATCTTCAGCAGTTCACTCTTTGCTACAGCATCCAGTATGATGTTTGATGCTGCTGGCCCTAATGTGGCTTTGTCGTGTCGAAGAGTGAACTGCTGAAGATGGAACGGATGTCCTGAAAGGCCTACAGGCATAAAGATTACATATTTTATAAGTTGAGGACGACGGATTTTACCTAAGAAGGTATACTTTAACTTATTTTATTTTATAAAAATTTTTGTGTGTATTAGATAGGGACTTGTACTGTACTTTTCTGTGGTTATCAATATTATTTTGTAATGTGTTTACTTGTGAGGGATCTCTAGTCACAGTTGATTAATTCTTGTGTCGCTGAAAATCCTTCAACCAGACATTCACATGTTTTATGAAAAAAATACATTTAAAACAGAATCGTAGAATAAAATCACTATTGTAATGGAAACAGTGTGGCACAATCTTTGTTAGCACAAGCATCACTATTGTAATGGAAACAGTTGTGGCACAATCTTTTGTTAGCACTAGCATCACTATTGTAATGGAAACAGTGTGTGCACAATCTTTGTTAGCACTAGCATCACTATTGTAATGGAAACAGTGTGGCACAATCTTTGTTAGCACTATAGCATTCACTATTGTAATGGAAACAGTGTGGCACAATCTTTGTTAGCACTAGCATCACTATTGTAATGGAAACAGTGTGGCACAATCTTTGTTAGCACAAGCATCACTTGTAATGGAAACAGGTGTACATCTTGTTAGCCCTAGCATCACTATTGTGTGGACCAGTGTGCCAATCTTTGTTAGCACTAGCATCACTATTGTCAATGGAAACAGTGTGGCACAATCTTTGTTAGCACTAGCATCACTATTGTAATGGGAAACAGGTGTGGCACAATCTTTGTTAGCACAAGCATCACTATTGTAATGGAAACAGTGTGGCACAATCTTTGTTAGCACTAGCATCACTATTGTAATGGAAACAGTGTGGCACAATCTTTGTTAGCACTAGCATCACTATTGTAATGGAAACAGTGTGGCACAATCTTTGGTTAGCACTAGCATCACTATTGTAATGGAAACAGTGTGGCACAATCTTTGTTATTCACTAGCATTGTTTAAAGATTGATATTAATTTTTTTTTCTCAGCGGACTCCTAAAGACAAATTTGCTCTACGCTGCACCACTAGACGACATGGAAATACATCATCATCAACAACAAGGATTAAGCCCAATGGCCTGTTCTGATCTCATTATAGGTCGAATTGGTCCTTCCATCTCTTCAATGGTCTTCCCAACAGTCTTCTCCCTTTTGGTTTATAATTATACATTCTTTTCTTGGTATGCGCTGTTCATTCATTCGTAATACGTGCTGAAGATAAGCATTTGATAGTATTTTATTCTTTCACAGAGATTAAACATATTAAGTTCTTCGTTTTTCTTTTATCGGTCTTTGGTATCCTGCTTTGCTCTCAAACTTCTTCATTTCAGACAGCCTCTATTTGTTTACTTATGTGCCTTTGTTAATACATAAAAACTAAATTACACAAGTGAATTAAATAGCCCAGTTTTACGACAAAAGTAAAACAAAGTGATAAGTAAAGTAAAGTAAAGTAATCCCACAACAGGCCTCGGGAGGCCCTTGGGGTAGTAGGAAGTTAAGGCTCCCACTTTTCTAGACAATCGGCACTTGATGTCAGCCGGGTTGTCAGCCCTGCGTGACGGCCGCCTTTACCCCAGAACAAGCGTCTGGTACTCATTTCCGTTAGAGGCTGAGTCGATCCCAGGGTCATAGTGCCGCCAGAAGGTTTTGGTCAGTTTAAAAATCCTGATCCCACCGGGACTTGAACCCTAGACCTTCCGACTTGTAGCGTAGTACCTTAACCACTACGCTACGGCGTGCCCCTACAAAGTGATAAGAATTGGTGGAAATACAAGTCAATATGAAGTGTCTCCGAGAAAAATTATTTCCACTATTTCTGAACACTAATAAAATATGTATATTTGATAGCTGAAAGCAGGCTTTCACGGCCGGTAATCATAATGTTAAGTCATTCTGGACTGTGTGGCCGTGGTCCAATACTGATGTTCCTACTGGTAGGCACATGCCCAGGTAGAAACACCAGTAATGAACCACGGCCACTCAGCCCAGAATCACTGAACATTAGGTATATTTAATTTTTACTTTGCTTACTCCCTAATAATTCATGCCTCACACTCAGGGGTGTAGGTCGAATGTTGTTAATTGTTTTTATCCGAGGCTTGGTTTGAGACTTGAAAGCAAATGTTTTTTGCCCAATGGGTTGCTGGCCCAGAGGGGTATTATTGTGGGGTTCCCACTAATGTAGCATTTCCTCTACATTAAGGTGATGTGGTTATACCGCCAGTACTCGGTCCTCAGAGCCTCAGGTTGCACCACGAGCAGGTTGAGGATAGGAGAGGTGATGAAATGCACGTCACTATCCCTTGCGCCAAACAGCAGGCAGCCTACACAAAGTGGGACCATAAAAGAAATGAGGAATTATGGGAAGAGTTGGATGTAGAACTCATTCTTTCACCATATACAAATCTACCAGAACAACTGGAAAGCCCATCTTCAACGAAGCCATCTCATAGAATTCCAAAAACCATACTTCGCTACTGCCCCCAAGGCAAAAGATCGCTGGGACGTCCAAAAAAGCGCTGGATGGAAAATTCCTCTTTGAGACCGTAACAGGCCACATGGCCTAATATTTGCACGGATGATGATGATGATGTTAATTGTTTTATGCAATTAATATGGTAAATATATGTACACTTGTATTGCTGTCTTATTTAAAGTCAAACTGAATTGTTACATCCTGTCTGGTAATTATTTACAAACAGTCATAATTATTTAATTACGTCATCATGTCTCTTTCAAAACTGAGCACTAATTAATTTATTGTGTCTTCACGACATACACTTGTACTATTTCTCCCCAACTTAGCAACACAATAATTACATTGCCAAGGAAATTACATCAGGACTTTAAACTGAATAGTCGTACAGTACAACATTGTAACCATATATATACATTAATGAATGAATGAAAGAAAGTGTTCTGCCCAAGGGCAGGTTTTTAACTACTGTCATAGCATTTTCATGCTATGCTTTGCAGCTTTACTAGGGAATTATAGGTGTGGTAGCTTCCCGTTGCTTTCCACACACGGCGAATATGATAATGATGATGATGATGGCCAGATAATGTTCAGAGGACCCATTGGGCCTTAAAGCTTCCTGATATTAGCCTTACAGGTGAGGAAAAACCCCGAAGAAACCTCACCCAGGAAGCTTGTACCGACCGGGGATTGAACCCAGGCTTGCTGTGCGACAAGGCAGAATGCTACCTCGAGACCACAGCAGTGGACATGATATATATATCTTCTTCTTCTTCTTCCTCTACGCATGACAGCTGGCAGCTTGTTGCGTGTTCATATGGTGACATCCTTCCATCTTAGTTCTGGTCTTCCTAATATATGCAAGTTGAGTTTTACATAAAAATATGTTAATGACACGTGGCACTTTCTTCATGTAGAAATGAACTTTTAAAAAACTAGAGTTACAACCTCCTTCCAGGTGGCTATTCAAATTAAATGTGGCTTTTGTTTTCATCAATTCTATAAAATTAACCAATGAGGTGTTAAGGAGGCAACTAGAAGGCAGACGAGTATCGTGGGTGAAACTTTTTGTTTAGTATGAATATCTTATTTGAAGAGAAAAATTATACTCTCAGACCGAGACTTGAACCCGAGACCCTTGGTTCTCTAGACCAAGTGCTCTACCAACTGAGCTACCTGAGCAAGTGCCGATCTAAACGCAAATCTTCCTCTATATACATTGTAATTCCCGTCCACCAAATGCTATGAAGCCATGCTTCTATCTTGCAAATGACGACTCCTTTATTAAGAAGACATATTTGGGAATTATACATTACAGCCAATACAGCTTTTTCCATGTTTTTATTATTGATTTCGTACATCTGAATGATGAATAAATCATATTTGAAGAGAAAAATTATACGCTCAGGCCGGGACTTGAACCCGGGACCCTTGGTTCTCTAGACCAAGTGCTCTACCAACTGAGACTACCTGAGCAAGTACTGATCTAAACGCAAATCTTTCTCTACATACATTGTAATTCCCGTCCACCAAATGCTATGTATACAATGTATATAGAGAAAGATTTGCGTTTAGATCGGTACTTGCTCAGGTAGCTCAGTTGGTAGAGCACTTGGTCTAGAGAACCAAGGGTCCCGGGTTCAAGTCCCGGTCTGAGCGTATAATTTTTCTCTTCAAATATGATTTATCCATCATTGAGATGTACGAAATCAATAATAAAAACATGAATATCTTGTTCTTGTTGTCTCAGATGGGGCAATGACAATGATATGATCACTCATTCCATGTTCTTATGAAAGTAAGTACATAATACTCTAACTGCAGGATGCGGGTCTCGTAACAGTAAAAACAAAACGAGAGGAAAAATAAGGACAATAAACTTACAAATTATAAAAACCAAAGGAATGGTAGATATTGTGACCACAAGTGATCCACTAGCTGCTGTCGTGATCCTCTGATTAGCCGCTACAAGCACTGCGAAGGTTGACAAATATTAAGGAGCAAAATAAACCTTTTGGTGGAGAGTCGTAATTTTATAGTTTATAAATCAACAATTAAACAATTATAAAATACCTAAAGTTATGTTGTCCAATGCTGTGATCTCGAGGTAGCATGCTGCCTTCTCACGCAGCAGGCCCAGGTTCGATTCCCAGTCAGGACAAGCTTCCTGGGTGAGGTTTTTTTCCCTCATCCGTAAGACAAATATCAGGAATCTTTGAGGCCAAACGGTCCCCAACATCATTTGGCGATCATTACCATACTACGGTGTGGAAAACAATGGGAAGCTATCACACCTATAATTTCTTAGTAAAACTGTAAAGCATAGCATGAAAATGCTATGATTGCAGTGAAGGACCTGCCCTAGGGAAGAACACTATAGGACAGGATAATTATGTTAACAACACAACATACAGTTGATAAAGTAAGTGTAAAATAATAATAATAATTACAACAATGCATCTTATCAAATCATTAGATGAAGAAGAAGGTATTAATATAATTAATATATTCTGATGCAGAATAGCGAGGAGATACTAAGGGCCATCACGCACATTCCATTGAGTAACACTAAGAAACTGGGACTGGTAGCAAACATCAATAAAACTAAATATAGAAATACATATATAATGGAAATGGACAGTAAATGACAAATAAGAAAAAAATTGAAGAAGTGTCTAAATTCAAATACTTACAAACAATAATAAAAACAGGAATAAGATGCACAATTAAACTAAACATAGGTTAAATTCTGCAAATGTATTATTATGTATTAAAGGGACTCTTATCTTCTCTCAAAAAAGTTAAACTGAAATTACATAAAACTTTTTCTCCCAGTTATATGGATGTGAAACATGAACTCTTACTTTAAGAGAGGAGAAGTATTTGAGAATAAAGTTCTTAGGAACATTTTTGTACCAAAGAGAGATGAACAGACAGGTGAATGGAGAAGACCAACAACAGTGAGCTACGTGATCTTTCTAGGAAGTCAGATATAATAAGAACAGTTAAGTCTCGTAGACTGCGATGGGCAGGACATGTGGCATGAATGGGGAATATAAGAGGGACCCAAGGGTAAATGCCCAGTTAGTAGACAGAATGAGGTGCGAGAATAGCATTAACCAATATTTGAAGGAAGTAGATTACATACGGGATGATTGAACATTAGCTTAAAATAGGGGAGTATGGAGAGCTTATGTCCCGGCAGCCATGAACCTACGGGTTCGGTAGTACCAGTGAGTTATTGTTATCATCATCATTTTGGTTTGATAAATAAACTTATATTTATATCTGTCCAATGTTCATATATAATTTTACAAATAAACACACACATATGACAAACAGAAATATGCTTGAAACCTCACAGTGACGTAAGAGGGAAAGAAATGGTGGTTTCCTTACATTTGTTCACTTCACTTCCATAAACACGGCGCTTACAAAAATTCTCGATTTAATTAATCTTCTTCCAGTTTGGTGTAAAAGTGTTTGTTGTAACAAAGTAATGACACGCTAGTCCGAAAGAATTTTAGAGTGTAGTGCGAGTAACCCCCCCCCCTAGTACTTCATCCTCCATCATTAGAATTTACATTGTTAAACGAACAACAATAAACATTTTGTAAGATTATATTTATTTTGGCCACTTTATTATTTTATTTTGTTATCTGTTCCTTTTAATTGATTTTCATGTTTGTTTCTTTGTTTAAATGGGTGGTATTATTGTAATTTAGAAGTTATCCTTGAACTTTAATTCATGTTAATATTTTCTGCAGCAAATTAAAGTTTTATAGTTTTCATATTGAATTAAGTTTCAATGGACTCGCTTGTCCCACTTGCAGTTTAAATATATAATGTAAAATGTCGGCCGCAGTGGACAAGTGGCTATGCTCCTTGCCTCTGGTTCCAAGGGTCACTGGTTCAAACCCAGCCGGGTCGATGGATTTTTTAGAATGGAAAAATCCAAGGAATAAGTCCTCTGGGAGGGACTTTAAAGCCATGGGTCCCGACTCTGAAGAATTCATGCACGTAAAAGAATGTTTAGCCTGAACAAAGATACCTCTAAGCAAAATTTACCTATCTCAAACATCCAAGTAATAAATATTTAATTTTAGGAAGTGGTATTTTGAGTTTTTTTAATTATATTATTTATAGTCTGATCATCTTACCTCCAGACAAGCTTACGATAAAACAGAATTATTTTGAAACATGTCCAAGAACAAATCAACACTAATATTGATGTAAGATGATCAGACTAAAAATAATATAATCCTAGTAATACCTTAGTTGTCTGTGGAATGCAGGCTTTCACGGCCGGTAATCATAATGTTAAAAGATTCCGGGCTATGTGTCCCTCCACAATTGAGGGAGAAACATCTGAAAGAAACACCAGTTATAGACCACAGCCACATAGCACAGAATGTTTTAACATTACCTTAGTTGTCTGTCAGATGTCTCATTGAGTTGGTGTGTTAACTGTATGCCACTTATGACACCTCTGGACAAATAAGGTAACTAAAATGAATTAAGTCCTGACAAAGGAGAGGCTATGGCTCAACAATAGGCAGGGCCACTAATCATCATATAATGTAAAATACACACACACTTTTGTTCATTTTATCTACTTTCAACGTGTAATTTGCGACTTACTCCAATATTTTGAAATATTATATTTACCGTCTAAGACAGGCATGGGGAGCTTGGGCTCCAAGAGCTCATAACAAATCCTCCCTGCCAATACGCATTCCACTTATTTGTACCTGCACTGGAGATGCAGGTACACAGTGATTGACAGTACCACAGTGAGAGTCAGTGGCGTTCAATCCAGCGTGAGCCGGGCAAATTCTAAACACCGATATCATTTTAATACGGACTGGGTAAATGATTATTTTTGCATTCAGAATGGCATGACAGTTGTTTGTTTATTGTGTTCTACGCGGTTCTGTCATGTGAAACACTATAATATCCCACGACATTTCAGACCATCACATGCAAATCAATACGGACAGGCACAATCGGAAATATTTAACTATATTTTCACAGGGATACATTAATGATATATACTTTTTCAATACATTGGGTAACCTGCATGGAGTTCAAATGCATAAATTAAATATAATAGACACAGGGGACATTGTATGTTCTGTTTACACAGGGGATGACAGGATGGGATTTTTAAATAATCTAAAGCAGGAAACACTTCAGAACGATAGCAGACAACCACTTTCAGAGAATTCAGTACGTGCTAGTTACCGGATTTCAAAACTGATTGCTGAGAAATCATATCAAAACACTTTCCAGATTAAACGATGACACCCTTGTCTTAATATTACGTCTCTCTACGAGTACTATCAGCCTGACATAGAGAAATTAGTGACAGCGGTCTACTCACGCACCCTTCAAACGTTTGCACAGATATACGTTAAGTACGTACGAATGGAAGGGATTAGTGCATATGTTTCAGGTTGTAAGGTTGTACCGCCACTGATACTGCATGTTATGCCGAGATGACAATAACAACAGTCTTGAGTTCAATGAAAGATGGAATGAGGAATATGTCATACTACCCTTCATTCGGTTGCTCCCCATGTCTGGTCTAAGAGAAAAATAATCTTAACATGTCTCACTTGCCCCATCCTCCCCTATATGTCGGCACGCACGCACATGCACACACACAAACAAACACTCACACAAACACACCCACACACACGCACGCGAACGCGCCAACATGCAAACGTGCACACGCATGCACGCACGCACACACACACAAAAGCTGATTGTAAGGCGTTGCTTGTATAATTAACTAATCGTCTTGACATCGGTTTGCTTAGTGACCCAAAAACTATGGATCCAATACTATTCTCGGTCAATTTTTAAATGTTGTTTTTACTCCTGTTCACCCTCTAATCCTCATGGGTGCTGGAGGTCAAACATGGGCTTAAACATCATCGAAACTGTCACCAATCAGCTTTGCGACCCCAGGTCACCAATCAGCTTTGCAACCCCAAGAATTATTGGTTCAGCACTTATCTCTATTTTTGTTTTCACCCTATGTCACCCCTCACAATTTTAAGGGTGCTAAATTCAAATTTGGGTTTAAATTTTAAATATTTTGTATTTAAAAAATCATGCAGCCATCACATATGTGTAAGATGTCAATTTAATGACGTCTTTTGCATAATCAGATATCAATAACACACATTCATTCTGTGTAGATAAAGAATTCTGGTAAAAAAAAAATCAAAATTTGTTGAAGCATTGGATACACATATACCTGGACATGTGCATTGTTACACACATTTTTAATCCTCTAACGTGAATCAAGCAGTTATTAAAAGAGTCCTACAGAACAATCTGGAATTACATTTACACCAATTCCAATGAAATTTCTCATACCAAATTTTCATCTGCAACATACCTCACAGACTCTCTGTATCTCGATGGCCTTACTACATAAGCACACAATTTCTCACCAACTATAGCCGATTTAAATTTTATATAAGTAATGCCCCGAGTGATTTCGAATTTATCTAGAGAATTTGGAAATCAAGAGTGGCATTTGTTAGGACTATTTAACGAATAAAATTAAGCTGTTTATTCACAAATCATTATTTAACTATAGTTATTTTAAAATATTTATATATTTAATGTAAACGGCGATGTCTGAAAACAAATGAGAAACGTTTGTTGGTTCAATTGTTTCATTACTGCAACCAGATCATATTATTTATTGCAAACGATCGCAATATTGTAAGAATGCACCCTAGTGGAGAAAAAATGAAACACATCAAAATGTTTATTAATTAATTTCTGATGTCCTATGATGTAAATATGTCAATTATATTTTTCTGGAATGTTAATTCCTGGAAATAATATGTTTAAGATAGTGCAAACGGTGATTTCCTTTTATCGTGATTTAATAAACTGCTATAAATGTTTTTCTATTATAACCTGCAAGCAGTATCTGCTTACATTAGTGCACTATATATACATATATATATATATATATATATATATATATATATATATAATCTGGGAGCCATTTGCATTCTAGGATTCTTATATCTTAATATATTCAACATATTTCTTAAAGAGCCACTGCAAAATAATGCTCTGACCTATTCAGAATGTTAAAAAGGAGGAGCTTGATTTTAATGTGATAAAATTAAACTGATAAAATCCAGATGAAAAATGACTGTGATTAGTTGTAAAACAAAATTCATTGATTTGTGATTTGTCATTGACTCCCATTTGGGGCATGAGTTAAATAATCTACATAAAATGATCAAAACTGTTTCGCCCTATTGCAACTGCTGACAAAAATCACTGCAGATGACCCACCATCTGACTGAATGTAACATGTTCTTCAGAGATCAACTAGCTATATTACAATCTACTATTCCGTCAAATATTCTGAAGTTTCATTTCAACACAGTCATTGCTGCAGAATTCCTCATGTACACCCTTCGACAAAAAAAAATGAGTCATGTCTTGAATGCACATTTCTTCTAAGTCATACTCGGCCCAGCGCTGGGTTCAAACTAGGAACAATTACGCAGTTTTTTTCGTGATATTTGTATTAAAACGTTTTATGAATTAAATACATTTTATTTCGACATTTGAATTAATCTATACTTTTTAAGTTCATGATTTTTTATACTGTTGAGTTTATAACAATGTTAAATTATATATTTTTACACGCTTTATATTAGCTTGACCTGTATCTTTCTATGTAACGAACCTGTATCTATGTATCGGAATATTTGAACACGATTTTCGTCCACTTAAAAACATTGGATCGACATGAAACTTTGTATACTTGTAAAGGACCCATGACAATACAATAATTTAATTTTTTTCTAAAATCCTGGCCAGAATCATGGGAAAATCAAAAAAATAAAAACCTGTGTAATAGGTAGGGGACTTATCGACTTTTAGTCAATTGTTGTAAGAGCTCAGTTAGTAGAGCGGTGGACTGTAGTGGTATATAATTTCAACAATCAATAGGTCGCTGGTTCAAATCCGGGCCGGAGTTTTTTTTAAAAGTATTAAGCAATTACATTTTCATGGGATTCCAATTTATGACAATCAATTAAACTAAAAATAAAAAATAATAGTTTAAAAACTGAAACAACACGCTTTATTAGAAAACCGAACTAAAAAATAAAAAATAATTTTAATTTCCAACACGCTTGGGGAAAAAATTAAAGTGGTCAACAAAAAAATCATCTCTAACACAACTAGAATAAAACTAGAGTTATCTACAAAAAAAATAATTTTACCATCAAAAGCGTTGGGTGATTTTTATGGTTTTTACGTTTTCTTCTTAGAGACTTTACTTTTACCAATATCTGTTTATTATCAAATATAAGTATTAATTGATATAGAGCACCCCATGCTTTTGATATTAAAATTATTGTTTTTTGTAGATAACTCTAGTTTTATTCTAGATGTGTTGGAGGTTATTTTTTTGTTGACCACTTTTATTTCATCCCAAGTGTTTTGGAAAATAAAATTATTTTTCATTTTTTAGTTCAGTTTTGTAATAAAGCGTCTTCCTCAACTATCTAAAATTTTTGTTGATTTCACTCTAGGCCTTTCGATGCATGCTTCATCTTCTGGAGTTGTTGTAGTAGTATTGAATTAACTGTATGTCTAATAGAGGGTTTTGCTTATTAGGCACATTTTCGTTGAGAATGTTTGTATTCTTGGCCTTCTTGATAATTTTGATTTCTTGTAAAATGTTAAGTTGGTGTCTGTTGTTTTCTCTGTGTATAATTTACATTGTATTATCGATATTGTTGAAACTGTGGCCGCTTTCTGAAATATGTTTAGCAAAATTTGATTTCATTGTTAAAGGAGAAGGCAAATCAAATTTCGCTGTTCACCAGGTTGAATCCAATCGAAAATGTGTGGGCTAAGATGAAAATAGAGATGAACTCTAATTGGCCTGCAGATGCACGAAAAACGAAAGATGGCTTATGGGCACAAATTCAAGACGCCTGGGATGCTCTAGCCGATCGTCCACGTGCCTGTAGAAATTTTTTGCATCAATGCCCCGCAGATTGAGGGCTTCAATAGATGATGAGGATTCATACACCTGATATTGATTTTGTTTTTGGTTAAAGTTTTCATTTTAGAAGATATTATTTTCTTTCTTCATTTAATTATTAGAAGGTTTTCATTTATGTGTTTTGTGTGTGCATTAAAGCCACAAAACTCAATATAAAATTAAATATGAAACTATATTACAGGCAAAATGCTATCCTAACATTCAGTAAAAAAAAAATGTAGAACGGGAATCGAACCCGTGAGGTTACGAACGCAGATGTTGTGTATTAAACCGCTCGACCACGGAAACACACAAAGGCAAGCTCTCTCTTTTATGTTACTTGAGTGTGCACTGCGTTAAATAGCAAACAACACAGTACAATTACTGAAAACGTGTTAATGTGAATAAGGCTTCTGCGAGTGCTCACGAAGTTCCCCGATCGGTTGATAAAATGAAGAGATGACTCTTTTTTTTGTCTAAGGGTGTACATCCACATCTTCTGCTAACTACAACAATATCCTAGAAGAGTAAATACCCCATGACATACCATGGTAAAATTTATGTTAAATAGAAAAAATAATATATACATTGATGTACCATATTGAAACTCTGTCCTTCTGTTTGCAGGATAAATCACATCCTCTGAAGAAACAAATTGAAAACATTCATTGATACTGAAGATGATAATCTTATAATAGGATATTTGGTAAGTTTTACATTTATGAAAAGAATATTAACCTTTAAACGCAAAAAAAGTCCATATGCTGGGTTTTAAGTTGGATGTCCAGGCTGTCCCCTGACCCATCATATGAGTTCTGAATAGGCGGTGCTGTTTGGTTGCTTGAAATTATACTGGATAATACTACTTTTGTTACATACGTTTTTGCAGGGTTATCAGATGCTTGCCAACATGATGTGAGTTTGTTTTTGTGTGATATGTCTCAAAACAAACACCAAAACACAAACTGACATCACACTTTTTACACTTCTCTTGCACACATTTTCTGATTCCCCGCACTGAACACACATGAGAATTAGTCTTTGTGAAGTTACTGGCCAATGTTGACTAAAGTTAACTTTAAGTCGCAAAATGTCTGTACTCAATACACTAGGTCTGCCAGGGAGTTGTCTACCAGCCTGTTCCATAAAGTCAT
This sequence comes from Diploptera punctata, assembly GCA_030220185.1. Classification (NCBI taxonomy): domain Eukaryota; kingdom Metazoa; phylum Arthropoda; class Insecta; order Blattodea; family Blaberidae; genus Diploptera; species Diploptera punctata. Next base: position 81,144 of record JASPKZ010009204.1, read on the forward strand.
GGTCGGAAGTCTCCATGTGTTGTTTTGGCACCACATCTAGTCAGAAGAAGAAAACTGTTTAGAATGGTCAAGTCTAACAAATGAAAAAATAATTTCTTGGTCCATTTTCATGTCCGACGTCCTATTATATAACTGTTAACCATTTTGTCACTTTTATCAACATATCCCATATGTCTGTTCTAGTCTGTTATGTGAAGTGGCTTTATTGCGTTTCTATGGTTGTCACAAAAGTTACCTTCAGCTGGTGGATTATGCATATTTGTCAGTACTTATACATCACATTTGTCCTTCCATGTCACAGCTGTCAGGTCCTTCCTTGTCATACATCAAACATCTCCTCTCTTGAGTTTTTTTTTTTCAGTTACCAGATTATTAGGCATCCCTTTCCTCTTAGGTCCCACAACAATTTATTTTGTTTTAGTCAAATTGTCAAATAAGGCAGGTGAGTAGAAGAAATTGTCCATATATAATTTATGTTCATATCCTTCTACCTTTTTCCTGATGAATGTGACTTGATCTCGAGGTTCTTCAGATCAACATCAGATGGCAATGTTTTAGATTAATATTCCAACAGAAATCCGGTAGTCATAATGTTGGCTGAAGCGCCTCTTGAAAACTTCAATTCCTGTGTTTAAAAAAACAACTATGGGGAAAGATAAGAACTGACTCATTCATTCATTGAATTAAGAACCTCATAATGTTATTTCCAATATTTAACTATGAATGGGACTAAAAGCTTGGGAAACATACATGGACGTCATCAAGAATTTTCTCGGTAATGTTAAAGTTGATCAACATGAGAAAATTGTAAAAACCATGCTTGAAAAGTTCAGGACACTCTCGGGTGTAATATGAGCTTCAAGTTACTTTCATCTTTAACATTTCAAGAGAGAAATTAGGAGAACTAAGTGAAGAACATGGTGAGAGATTCCACCATAAAGACATAAAAGAGAAGGAAACGAGATAACAGGGTTGATTAGATGCATCTTAAGATTGCCTGCTATCATTCGTGTTTGGTAAGAGAAAATCTTTGGCTGGAGCATAAATGCCAGTCAACTCAATGTTAATTTCTTGCTAAGTGGAGGAGAAAATAGAGATCTTAAGGTATATTAGTAGTTTTTAATTATTTTAAACTTTTTAACTGTTTTAACTTCATAACTGACATTGTATCAAGCCTCCAATTCAAATTCTAGCCCCCTTTTTAAATAAAACTTTTTAAGTACAGAGAAAATGTACAGTTATACAACAATTTAAAGGATTATGGCTATTACATATAATGCAAAGTAATAGATATTTAATTTCAACATGGCAAAAAACCTTATGTGATATGAATAAAAATGTTTACATATTTGAATTCAGGCACACTAAAATTAGGTTAAACACTGTGCTGCAGAAAAAAAAAATGCAGGCCTGTGATGTCGTCCTCTAGGAAGCATGTAAACAGTAAAAATCTTCAAGTGGTAATACTTCAATTGCTCCTGTATAAGATTTGAATTATGAATACATCAATTAGGTAGTCACATAGAATTTTGGTAAGATCCCCCTTTTTAGCTTCAGGCAGTCCTCCAGTATTCCACTGGGGGATTTTGATTGAGTTTAGTTTTGTATATCTACATTGTTGGAAAAAGGTCCCCCTCTGTAGACCCAAATGGGAAACTATTTTACCTCCAGATTTATATTTCTTTTTCCAAAGATTCATATTCATATTGGAGTACAATAAACTAGTTGTAACAATTTAGCAGTAGACACTACATGTGGCAGTTACATCACCGGTAGACAGAATGTAGGTATAGGAAAGGAGGAGAAGTGAATCCCTAGGATTGAATACCATAGTACCATCAGGGTCCAAGAAAACAAGAAGTCAATCAAGGAAGACTGGAAAGGAAAGTTGAAAAGGTGAATTGGTAGAGGAAAAAAGAAGAAATACTAATTTGGTCAAAAGCTCACCAAGATTACCAGTGCTTATTGGTGAGTGGCCTTTCCCATTCACTCACCATCCATAAACATGATTACTAACAGCTGCACCATGAGAAGGTGAGGGATTGGACACTAAGCTCATGTCCATGACGGTTTCTTCAAACCTTCGATGGATGAAATTAAAGTGTCTCCTCCCTGTGAAAGACAGTAGTTGTTCTGCAACTGTCTCAAAGATATTCAAGCTTACATTTGACATCTAGCCCCCCCAAGGGATCTGAGGGAGTGAGAATAGTTGAAAAAAACAAAAGTATCAGAGATTAGTATCAAATCCACAGTTTTTTGCATCTCATTACTTCCTAGATGACAATCCCGATGATACAAGGGTTGGATAAAAAGTAATAGCAGCAGTGCTGTAATGCAAACATGGTGACATAGAGAGTTGACAAAAGGGACTGTTAGACGAGTTTGTGCAGCGAGCGGGGACAGTACTTTGTCAGTGTGTAGAATGTTGAACTTCATAGCAATATTGCAAGTGCCCTAACATCATGTCTACAAAGCTAGAGCAATGCTCTTAGATAAAAATTGAAGTGGTACGAGGTTGGAGTACGCAAGAATGTTTTCAGGATTGCTTGAAGCATATGATAATGCAGCACTGCAGTATCGTACAGTTGCATGATGGGTTACAGCATTCTGAATAGGCAGAGATGCTGTGAAGGATAACCCATACAGTACGACCCCATGTGGAGGACAATAACAGTTCAACTCATTACTTCCTTGTTGAATGGACTGCATGTGAGTTAGCAGCAGAAGTTGGAATATGCCACAAAACTGTACTCCACATTCTGCATGATATTCTGGGTTACCACAAAATTGCAGCACATTGGATACCACATGTAATTTCTAAGATGCTACAATGCACCACTTCACAATTGCACAGGATTTGTTTGGCCGGTACCAAAGGGAAGGTAATGACTTTCTTTGACGAATCATCACCATAGACTTAACCTGGGCTTGCTCGTATGAACCAAACTTGAAATGCCAACCCAATGAATGGAAGCACATGGTTCTCCTCATCCAAATACAGTGCACGCTACACAAAGTACTGTGTTCATTGTGGCGTATGACATTGAAGGGGTAATACTGCACCATGGGTGCAGGTAAATGCTGCCTACTACTGCAAGTTCCTGCAGCACACCTTCGTCCAGCGCTCAGGAGAAAGTGACAACATTTCATATTACAGCACCCTATCATCCTCCATGACAATGCATGGAGGCACACCGCTTCTGCTGTCCAGGTCCTCTTGTGCCGCTGGAATGGGAGATTCCTTAACATCTGTCTAACTCGCCCGATATGAGTTTATGCGATTACAATCTCTTCAGCAAAGTGAAAGAACCACTGTGAGGGAACCGGTAAACACCAGAGATGCAATTATTCATGCTGTAGGGTGGTCAATACTGCACATCAACAGAAACAGATGTGCAGATGTGTACAACGTCTTCTGAACATTTGGCAAAAGGTGATATATAATGGGGCTGATTATATTGCAGGTCTGTAAATATAAGTACCTCTGTCAATAAACACATTTCAGAAAAAATAATAATTGGCCATTACTTATAATTCAATTTTTGTATTTAAGCCAAATATTGACTCCTAGGATTCTAAAGATTACATATCCAATCAAAGTTCTCAAGAACTTAACAGTTCAAATTTGACCCAGAGCACCTTTAGGCTGTGACAATGAATTACTTTGATCAATATTAGTATGAAATCCATAGCTTTTGGGGTCTCTGTGATGAACAGTGATTTGGATTCATTAATAAAGTTGGGAATTTTTACATTGTGAGGTTTTCTTAACAAAAATCAAATGAATTGTGAATTCTTCTTACCTCATACATCTATGTCTTTTATCACAGAACTGCAGCATCGGGAAACATCATTCCCATTCACAATTTGTTTGATTCTTAGGTGATTTGGATGTTATTTTTATGATCAATTTCATTCTCAATTAACACTGTGAGTGAGAAAGGTTGAAAAATAAATTGTTTCATATTATCCAGATTAGCATTGAATCAATTCCATCCTTGTCTAAGTGAGTGCTAACCATCTCCCTTCATAGAACTGGCAATATATAAAACTGTAATTCCTCTAATTATATTAAAAAGATGAGAAACATGGACTCTTATTTTAATGGATAACAAAAGAATAAAGTTCTTAGGAAAATTTTTGTTCCAAAGACAGATGAACAGACAGGTGAATGGAGAAGACTATATTACAGTGAGCTACATGATCTATATAGGAAACCAAATAGTTAAGTCTTGTAGACTACGATGCGGAGGATATGTGGCACAAATGAGGAATGAAAGAAGGGAATACAAATTTCATGCAGGAAATCAAGAGAGAAAATGCCTAGTTGATATACCAAGAATGAGGTGGGAGAATAACACTAACTACGATTTCAGGGAAGTAGATTGTATAGGGGATGATTGGAAAACATTAGCTCACGATATGGATGTATGGAGAACTTAAGTCCACGCAGCCAGAAACTTATGGGTTCAAAAGAGCCAGTGACTTAGATAGTAATGACATTAGTTATTAAAGGGTGACACTAAGTAAATAACAATAATGTCAGTATGAAAATTTGTAAAAGTATACCTTCACAGACAATTCACAAGTATGGTACGAGCTGACATACTATTAGCAAGACACAATGTGGAGGATGTCATTAGACAGGGAACTCTGGATCATGTGGATTCAGGCAGCTCCCATCTTGTAATGACAGATGGAAAAGTGGAAGAAGAAGGATACCGAAACTTAACAAGGAACTGAACCAAAAATGTATTGAAGACAATGTCAGAATCTAAGTGAGATGTGAACTAAACTTTCCAGATGAGTTTGGTCTCTTGATAATAGTGTTTCTTCCCATTTATTATTAATTAATTTTTCAAAGTATAATTAAGTATAATAACATGGCAATAAAACCAAATATTGCTTGATATTGCAAGAGAAAATTCAACAGTTGTAATGCATCGAGAATGTTACACAGAAACGACAAAACCGGTCTGCATAAAAATCAAGAAATATGAGGTGAGTCAAATATACAACTGATTAATAATTAAAATAAACCTACAGATATTTAGTAAATTCAAACAAAACTTTTAACTGTTAATACTTTCCAGAAAAGTAAAACTTACCAAATTTTCTCTTAAATCTTAATAATATCAATGTTTTCAATTTCATTCTTCACAGCATCTGATGTAATCTGCAAACAGAATGACAAAGTTTGAGCACATTTTTCTACATTTATAAAGGGGTATATGGCATAGTGGTGAAAGTAAGTTTTTTACACAAACGAGTAAATACACGGTTGTATACTGTATTTCAGATACATCAACTATTGTTACAATCACTTAAGATAATAAATATCTCCATGATTATGAATACTAAGCTAACTTGATTCAAATTTTGAGGAAGTGGCTGAATTCAAATACCTAGGAACAATAATCACAAATAGGAATGAGATGCACAAAGAATTAAACATCGGCTCAATTCTGGAAATGCGTGCTATTATGCATTGCAGAGACTCTCGATGTCCCAACTCCTTTCAAAAAACGTTAAACTGAAAATATATAAAACTATTATTCTACTAGTTATATTATATGGATGCAAAACATGGACTCTTACTTTAAGGAAGGAAAGGAGATTACGTTTTTTTGAGAATAAAGTTCTTAGGAAAATTTTTGGACCAAAGAGAGATGAACAGAAGGTGAATGGAGAAGACTACATAACAATGAACTACATGGATTTTATAGGAAGCCAGATATAATGAGAACAGTTAAGTCTCATAGACTGGGACATGTGACACACGTGGGGAATGGAAGATGCACATGGAAGCTTCTTGTTGGAAAAAGAGAGGGAAAACGCCCAGTTCTTAGACCAAGAATGAGGTGGGAGAATAACATTAACTATGATTTGAGGGAAGTAGATTATATAGGGAATGATTGAAAAGCATTAGTTTATAGGGTTATATGGAGAGCTTATGTCCGCGCGGCCATGAACCTACGGGTTCGGTAGTGCCAGTGAGTAAGTAAGTAAGCAAGCTAACTTGATTCTTTGTACACTGACTGACAAAACATTGTTTTTCTCAAAATGAAGAAAAATTACTTACATCACTATGCGATATAACTATATATATGTATGTATGTATCCAAGGTTTTGTGTGTTATGTATGTGAATATATATACTAGACTACTGTTAGAAAGCCTGAAGACAAATGTGGGGTGTTTTATTATATTTTTATTTTTGAGTATGCAATATCTACACATATTTAATAGGTGCTATAGATATCTGATTTTGGAAAATTCTTAAGAAATTATCATCCCATAATTTAATGAAGGAATGCTGCTGGTCTTCTTAAAATTATAAATTTAAAACTTTGTTTAGTAGAAACTACATAAATGGTAAAATAACTATCAATATTGTGTATAAATAAATTATTTCAAGAAATTACCTGAATTTTTAAAAATGCTTGGAACAATTTTAAGCAAACTTGAAATAAATATAAATAATGTGGTAAAGGAGCTGTACATCACAGTCAGATGTAATAATACATTTAAGACAACCAATATGTTTTAAAGCATTGCTCTGGAGCAAACTTGATAAGTAACTCAATGACACTATTGAACTCGTAATTTCATAACAATGCAGACATAAGCTCTCCATACATCCCTAACCAGAGCCAACATTTTCCATTCATCCCCTGTATAATTTACCTCCCTCAAATCATGATTAATCTTATTCTCTCACCTCATTCTTGGCCTACCTACTGGACACTTTCCATTTAGTTTTCCTATAAGGAGTTTCCTTGGCTCTCTTTGATTTCCCATTCATGCCACATGTCCTGCCCATGACAGTCTACGAGACTTAACTGTTCTTTACGTCTGGTTTCCCATAAAGATCAAGAAGCTTCTAGTTATGTAGTAGTTTATCTAGTTTAATTCTTTATCTGCCTGTTTGTCTCTCTTTGGTCCAAAATTTTTTTCTCAAATATTTGTGTTATTTTCTCCCCCCATAAAATAAAAACATATTTTTTATGTCAATGTAACATAAAATAGTTACATACATTATCAATTTAACATCTTTTGAGAGAAGTTGGGATGATAAAAGTCCAGTAATGGGTAATAGCATCCATTTCCAGAATTCAGCCTTTGTTTAATTTCTTTCTGCTACTCATTTATTATTCCTAGGTATTTGAATTCAGCCCCTTCTTAAAAAAGTCCTTTATTTGTCATTAAGTGTCCATTTCCACTATAATGCATTTCTTTGTATTAAGTTTTATTGTTACAACCAGTCACAATTCCTTAGTCTTACCAAATATAATATCAGTGATGTACCTTAGTATCTCTTCGTTATCACCTAATATTAATACATCATCAAATATATACTAACAACTTATTTATGCCATTAGTAGTACACCTTCTTCATCCTCTGAAGATTTCATATCAAGCTCTGTACAACTGAATAGCAGACACCTCGCTTTAACCCATAGTAAGTTTCAAAAGAATCTGAAATCTGTTTGCCTATCCATACTCTACTCTTTGTGCCAAGTAGATACATTCAAATAACCCAACTCGGTACAAACATGAATTGCAAACTGAAAAAATAAAATATAAATTGTGTGGTACATACCCATAAGACTGCTACAAGTTTTTTTTTGTAAAAGTATTGAAAGAATTGACATTAATGTTCACCCCACTGCACAGTGATCCAGAATGTAAAAAAAATTGCCAAAAACAGAAATTTTTACTTTTCATTAGAAGGGAAAAACCTGAACAGTCATCTAAACAAATAAATGGGGTATCAATGTGTCAAATAAATTATTCTCTACACTAACTATAAACTAATAATTATTAGACCTAATTTTAGGACCGCGAAGTTATGCATCATAAAAATGGAATAATTGTTATGCCACATTTTTGACTATCAACACTTTTTGTGGCAATTATTTTAATGCCTCTCGCTATAATTGTGTTACATAGACTTATACCTTCTTACTAATGCACAGATAAAGAGCCCACATCTGAATTATAATAACATTAATAATAATAACTTTTATTTTGGACTTGAAAAAACGAAAGTTTTCTTGAGTTAAAACTAGAGCGAGGAATTTTATGAAATTTCATGTTTTAGGGTCGCATGTTTGGACGCATTAGACAGTAAAATGCCTTCTCTGCTGAGCAAGTTGTATGCTAATACGATTTTGCTTACTCAGAAATCTGTTCATGCGATAATAATTGGTTAAATTTAAGTAGCTACCTGCGGAGGTAGCTTAAATGAGCAACTCAAATTAAAATCCCGAAGGGAACCGAACGGGAACCGATGGTAATCGATGTACTTTGCTGCTTTATCCAACATTTATCCAAGATGTCGGACCTTGAAGACTTTGATCATGTTTTCGGTATACACGGAGAAGAGGAATTTGATAGAGTCTACCAAAGAATTCAACTGGAAGAACAGGAGAATCGGCGTAATATTGCATGTCGCAGACGTGTTTGTACACGGTATTTGCGGGATGCAAGCATAAATGCATTCCTCTATAGCAGACGAAAATAACGGAAGTGGTTTTATCGCTGAGAATTCTGGGTAATTCGTTGCCAATATTACGAAAACGTCGACTCTCGTGCATGACCGTTAAGTCGGCCGTTAATTCGTTCTCAGCAATTGCTCACGGTGAATCAGCTCACTAGTGATTGGAAGTAATTTGAGTAGAGAGTAATGTTCTAACATACGACCCTTAAACTATTTGTCAGAGGGAGCTGAGACTAAGTATCTTTACATTTCATGATATCTAGAATCAAACAAGACCAACAAAAAACTTCATATTTCATAATATTTTAGCAAAATGTTCATATTTTAGTGAAAATGTCATACTCCTGCATACTTTTCAACTTTGAAATTCCCATTTTTTTTTTCAATGAAAGTTCTAGGAATTCATTAAAATATCTCTTGAAATAAATGTATTTATGTAATTTTTTAAAGTGTAATGTGGTAGACAAGTGAAAATTCTTCAGTATCCCTTCTGAACAAGATAGATAGCTTTTATAAAAGCAAATAATTTGATGAGGAGTCACAGAGTGACAGTGTTAGATGGAGGTTTTTGTCCTTAACTCGATCCTCAGACAAGAACATGAGCCTAGATCAATAAGTAGAAAAACAATGTTGGAATATTCTATAGTCAGGTATAATAGCTGTCAACTCGTTATTGCTACCTGAGAGCAGTCCTTACTTTGTGAACAGATTACAGCATTTAAATATAGGAGAGACTGCTGGTAACTTGAAGCAGTAAAGTAAAGTAAAGTAATCCCACTACAGGCCTCAAGAGGTCCTTGGGGTAGTAGGAGGATAGGCTACCACTTTTTCTGGACAATCGGCACTTGATGTCAACCCTGCATGACGGCCGCCTTTACCCCCAGAACAAGCGTCTGGTACTCATTTCCGTTTAAGTGCTTTGTGAAATTAGTAAAGTTCACATAGGTAAGGGCATCAAACTATCGAATATAGCATGATACAAGTATGCTGCCATAACATCGTGTGATGTTGAGCATAATTTTTAATCGTGCAAAACAATTCTGACCGACAGGCCTTATAGTTTACTATCAGAAAAAATAGAAAAAAAAAACTTCTGTGTATTCAAACAGAATTGACAATTGGATTGTTCAAATACAATTAGACCAAGGTTTACTTGTATTTTAAATCATCCAATTTAATGTTATTGTTACACTAGCATCTCCAGGAATTTAATATATTTATGCAATGTAAAAATAGCAATAATCCAAACTATACCTGTTCTAAACTTTGTTAGTGCTAGAATTAATGGAAACCTGTTTGTTTCGGTTACATGTTTTGTTTCTTGTATATATTTGGGTTTCATAATTAAATATAATTCAGTACATTAATTAATTGTATTATATAGAACCTCTCAGTTTTTATTTATGAAGGTAAAGTGATTCCACTACAGTCTTGGGAGGCCTTTCGGGTAGTGGTATGTTGAAACTCCCATATTTCTAGACAATAGGCACGAGATGTCCACCGGGTTGTCGGATCTGCCTTATGGCCGCATTTGTGCCCAGAACATGCATCTAGTACTCACTCCCATTAGGATCTGAGTCGACCCCAGGTCCACTATGCCACCAGAAGGTCTGGTCCAGCTAAAAATCTTGACAAATCGAGATTCGAATCCACGAATTTCCTGTTTGCACCATTTCCTTATACAACTACCCTATGGCGTGATCCATTAAAATTGTTTCAGATTATGAATATGATATTTTATTAAAATTCATCGGAGAACATATTGTTTAAACAACTCACCTCATAGGATTCATACTTCCCCATGATATCCTATGAGGTGAGTTGTTTAAACAATATGTTCTCCGATGAATTTTAATGATTATACCTCATAATGTTTACTTCCCAACATTAATTAAATATGATATTTTATATTGGGTCAGAATTAATGAAAAAGCTAATTAAAATCGAAATACAGTGAATATCTTGATTTCTTGAGCTATAAACAAGTCCTGTTTGTCTCATTATGTGCTGGTATGTACACTTATAAGTTATAGTGAGCCTGCGCATATAAATATATGTAAAAAAGTTTAGAAAATAGTAGCTTCATAATATTTTTGTGTCATATTTTCATATTTTGTCTTTATGATTTCATATTTTCATATAGTTTTCTTCATATAATTCCTCGCTCTAGCTATAACGCTTTCGCCATCATTTCCCACAACGATTTCTAAAGCGAAGTATAATTTAAAGTGTTGCTAAACTGGCACAAGTAAAAACGTTTGCTACTTTAAATATATACAGCACATTAAAGAACTCATATTGTGCAGATAATGCGTGCCCTTGCCATCCGTGAGCTTGTGTGTGTTTGCATTCAGGAGGAAATTCTATCGCTACAATAACTGACAGCTGATTGCAGTAATTCAATATTCATGAAATAAGGCAGTTCTTAAAGCTTGCTAATATCTCAACTTTCACACATATTATCCAGTTTGTTTGATTTGCGGTGATATCTTATGGAATTCTACAAATCTAGAAGGGAACTGTACAAAGTTCTCCGTGAAAAATTAGGTGAAGGTCGGAACATTCAAATCAAACGTTTGTTTCAATTTGTATTAAAATCTATAAACATTGACAGTATCCCTGAATATTATGTGAAAAAAAAATTGTGTATAGGTGATGCTAATCTGCAACAAAATACTTAAAAGTTAAAAGCATGAGGCGTTTTAGTACCTAATTCATCTACCTGTACAGCTCTAAAAAGCAAATTGGACGACCGAGTGTCAGTTTTGAAGACATTAGCCAAAAGCGAAAGACTGTAGAACTTCGACGTGAAAACCCATTCAAAGAATTCCCTTTTGCAACTAAGGTACATTTAAAGGAGCATGGAGAGGAAAAGGCATCGGAACTAGTAAATAAAGCAGTCTTAAACAACACCAACAACAGCAGGAAAAAACCCTTCGAGATTCGAAATCATCAAAATCACAACTCCAAGTAAAACCTTAAAATGAAAGTGAAGTTATTACGTTAATTATTGAAGCTAATTTAAGCCAAAGTCAATATGAGATTATAAGAGCACAAACAAAAGAAAGACATGCTAATATTGATCAGTCATTTAATCCTTAAATAAAGAACGTTGTTATCCTAGGAAGGACTTTTAGTGAATCTTTTGCAGCTGTGCAGTTACAGAATTTGTTGGATCATATAACCTGGCATATAATTGCTTTAAAGTATCCAGTTCATAAATTATCATTATTATTACTATTTCATTCATTTGTCCCTGTAATGCTGCATCAGGTGTGGTTGCCTGCACCCTTGTTATTCATAGCCCTCTACATATAGGGGCTCATCTCATGTCTCGACCCGACCCTGAGTTAGACACGAGTTGAGGATATTTATATTTATTTATTTATTACCATTATTTTCTAAATGCATCAGCCTATTTGTGACTAGATTAATCTATTTTTCGAAGTATCTCCACAAATAAACTGTTTGTTAAATCAGTCATAACGAATACTTTGCATATAACAACTAATTAAAGGTCCTCGCATCAAGTATGCAATCCAGTTAATTTTTACTCTTAAAATTGTTAATCTTACACATGTGGAATGATTTGGAGCCCAAATAGTGACTTCCAGTTTTTTGCAGATTTTTCGCATTCTGGATCACTGTGCATTGTTTTAAGGCTTTGCTAATATGTTTGGTGATGTCTCTGATATTTTTTTCCCAAATTTGACATCTAAAACACTCAAGGTATTTGTGGGAGTGAGTATGGTTGAAGATAAAAAAAGATAATTAACGGACATCGTTTAATTTTCAAGTTCGGTGCAGATATGTGGATGACATAATTGCAATAGTTAATCATAAACAGATAGATGACGCATTAAAATTATTGAACATTCAAAGTCAAACTATAAAGTTCACTATGGAAAAGGAAATCAATGGAGAAATACCATTTTTAGATCTCAACTAAAAAGGAATGAAGAAAATAAGATAGAATTTGGAATTTACAGAAAAAAGACACATATAGATAACTACATAAAAGCTTTAGGTTTCAATCACATAGCTCACAAAGAAGCAGTTTTCAATAGTTTGACACATAGATTAGTGAACATACCAATGAACAAAGAAAATTATGAAAAAGAAAAAGAACACATAATCAACGTAGCCACGAAAAATGGTTTTGCTATAAAAATGATACTCAAAAAAATAAACAAGTTCAAAAGACAAAAATTTATTAATCAAAGCACTCTTCTAAAAGTAAAAGAAGATAATGTAAAATTTAGAAAATTCACATATCATCCATTAAAACACCACAAGTTTCAAAAAATTTTTAAAGATTTCAACATAAGGTTAGCACCCAAAAATGACTACAGCATCAGCAGACTGATTAGACCTAATAAGAATGAGAAAATTAAAGAAGAAAACAAATCAGGGATTTATCAAATTAAATGTGAAGAATGTGAGAAATTCTACATAGGAAAAACTAAAAGAAATTTGAAAACTAGAGTTAAAGAACATCTCAGGAATGTCAAGAAAGGGAAGTAGAAAAATCTGCAGTGGCTGCCCATGCATGGTCTGAAAAACATCTTATCGAGAAAGAAGCAAAATTATTAAAACAAATAGAAAAACCAAAAGAACTTACTGTTTGGGAAAAGATCTACATTCAAAAGAGCGAAAAGAAGAAATTAATGAACTTTGAAATTCCCGGTGAGAATGACCTGGTTTCGAGGTTTTTCAGTCAGCCAATGGAAGGAGAGAAGGACAACTCTTCAAGACGACAGAACAACGGTCGTGATGTTACTGAGGATGGAACAGAAACTATGTTCCGAAACTAGTCTATAATCAAATAAGAAGAACAATATGAGGTGAGTGACAAACATATTCTACCTTAATAAAAAAAGTGTCTGAGATTACTGTCAAAATCATATTTCTTTGCCTCAATAAGTTTTTTCGTGACAAATATTTAGCGCTAGGATTCCTAATATTAAGTGTCCAAATCAAACTATTCAGATTCATAACTTCGGCTGATGATCAGAATCCATTCAAGAGTGAAATGTGCAATTTTGCATTATTTGATAAGCAAATGCATCATCTGTTTTTGTAAGTCCATTCAAGAGTGAAATGTGCAATTTTGCATTATTTGATAAGCAAATGCATCATCTGTTTTTGTAAGTCCTGTAACTCCAAGATGATTTTTCTGCCATCTACTAATAATTACAAATATAAATGACCATGAATGAAATCAGGAGGATCTGGTTACTATCAATTAGTGCCACTACAACCTGTTCAGGCTGAAAGTACTACCTGTACTTGTGAATGGAATCAACCTGGTGTGGTAACATCTCACATATAAGCAATTGAAAGACATGGAGAAAGTAAAGTCCAGATATCTCAAGAGACTCTTACGAGTATCACAGAGTATGAGATCGAGGCTGGTTTATGAACTCATCAGGAAATCTTCCTAATAGAAGATCTGCAGACAACACTACTCCTGCCATCTAGTGAGGCCTACAATGTACTCTTACAAGACCTACAAAAGATGAAGGACATACCATGCAACCTGTGCGATGCAAGACAGACGATGCACGGAGCCAATCTGAAATCTATCATGGCACTATAAGATTGGACAGTCCATGGCTTCCACCAGAAACTGTACTCCAATAAGACATTACATTACAAGTGTATATGTGATTTGGGTTCAGAAAAATGTGAAATATTCTAAAGTGTAAAAAGATTTAAATCAATTGTCGCTTATAACAAAGGAACATAAAATATAGACAGTTCTTATGCACTTCACCTTAGTATTGTAAAAATCATGCATTTCTTCAGCTATTAACATCAGGCCCAAAAATTCGCATCTTCTACAGGGAGGAATAGCGACGTTTCAGACCCATCAACTCGCATCTCTGGCATAAGACTTTTCAGAAACTAATCTTAAAATATAACAGATTTTGACTTAAAAATCAACATGTGACAAAGTTTCTTCTTTCTCCTGAATTTTTTTCAATTACAGAATTACGGAGTTTTTATTGCCACAGACACTATAATCAGATTTATTACTAAAAATAACTAACACTCAACTAGAGAATAACCATTGGTTTATTGAAACCGTAATATTTATGACAATACTAATGATACAGTGCACTATGATTCAGTGGGCTCTTAATGATTGAGATATCTCTTCTCCACTATGACATAATGGCAAACATTAAAGTTTCTAGCCCGCAGAAGCACATGTTATGCTACGGGTGAATATTCAATCCATGCTCCAAGCCACACACAAGAAAGATGCGGAAATCTGGCCAACTCGAAAACACACCTTAGCCACCTTTTAAATAGTGGATACAGTGATTCCAGCATCACCAAAAGCAGGTTGATTTAGCAGAAATACAATTCACTACTCACTATAATGACTGCACAATAACAAAAAAATATAAAAACCATAAAATTAACAGAAAATGTATACAAATAAATATATGCAATTATCACAAAAGAAAAATGCATTAATTGCAACAATAATAACGATTTTTATATTAAATTTGGTAAATGATTAACAAAAGTAGAAAAATGGTTAGTAACAGTGTCTACACTGAAATATTCTATTATTAACATATTCCATATACCAAACAGTAAATTTAAAGAAATTTCTTTGCAGAAATAAGTTTTATGAGTTATTAAGTTCTAAAAAAAATACACTTCCATGTGAGCCACTGTGATGAACAAAAGAATGTCCACACTGTTTTAAACTTCCATACATGTCTGCTTTAACGTGTCAGGAGTGATGATACCAACAACCTCGATAATTCGGGTACATTCCTGGGGACAATGAATAAACACAATGTTTGCAATGAGGGTTAGAGAATCCACAATTAATCAGGAAAACAGTGCAAGATACCGTGAAAGTGAATGTTCGGTACTGCTTCATGTCCAACAAGATCATCCACATTATTTTTGTTTACAGCGAAGAAGGTCACAGTAGTGAGGTACTTATATCCCCCAGAACTTCGCATTTACCCAGATCTGCAGCCAAACCTGTGCTTTCAGCTCCACTTCATTGGTCATTACATGTCTGAAACATTTCCAAGATGATTTATAGGACAAAAGGACCCTTGAACTCGTCTCCCCAGTTTTCACTAACATCGCATCATTGGAGTTTGTGAAGCTTCCTCCAGTGCGGGACAATCAGACCTCCACATCTGGATTTTGGAAGCGATTGTACCATCACATGTTGCCCAGGACCTATATGTAAACTGAACATAGACTTGACATTTTTGTGTCACTGCAACGGCTCATTTGAAAATGTAATAAGTTGTTAATTTTGTTGAGAATTTAAAACAAATCATACAACTTATTTCTGCAAATAAACTTTCTTTATCTTTATTTGTTTGGTATAGGGAGTGCACTGAAAATAGGACACTTCAGTGTAAACATCCTGTGTAATATGTTGAAATATGTAGATACAACTTTGTACATACAATTATTAAGCTAAAACCAAACCTGATTGTTCCATTCAACTAATGTTAAATAATTCCACAATACAAGAAGCAGACAACTACATTACTTGACATATATGGGTTGATATGGAAAAGTCATATAGCATATCTCAAAATTTGAGCCGTTTATGTTAACATTCCATATATCAGGCAAATTTTCTTGACAGAAGTGCTGAAATCAATTATTTCGGTTATGCTCATTCGGTGTTATTGTATGGCATAATAATTGGAGTCTACTGTTATGGTCTCAGGGTAGCATCACTGCCTCGAAATGCAACGGGCCAGGGTTCGATGTACAGTTGGGACAAATTTCCAAGCTGATGTTTTTTTGAGATTTTTTCCTCACCAGTAAGACAAATGACAGGCCACTTTAGAACCCAAACTGTCCCTGAACATCATCATCATCATATTTGCCATGTTTGGTATGGATGTGTGTGTGAATGGTGTGTTGTCTCGGAGGTGGCCCTCACATTGAGCTGATGACGCATTTGGGGAGGCCTTTCATATACTTGTGTAGTGAAAAAAGTATTGTGTGATACATAGTCCGACAGGTCATGTCACTGTTTTGCCAGGATGGTGTGGCAAGAGATTAAACTGTGTCAATAAGATAATAATTTGGGGACTATCAACTAAAATAGTGTAACATTTTGAAATAAGGAAAACAATAATTAAAATTATGAATCAAGTTAAAATTCAAATGCACAGTAAAAATTATTCCAAGCGATAAAGTACTTGGGTCTTTAATTAAGTTATGTAGGTAGGAAATAGCACTATGAGGTTTATTTTAATATTGTTTAGTTGTTTCTTGACTCACCTCATACTTGTTAACTCCCAAGCAGAGTGAATGTCACAAATGAAGTGAAGAAAGTCGAGTCTGCTTGGGAGTTAAGAAGTATGACGTGAGTCAAGAAACAACTAAACAATACTTACCATCCTGAAATGCATAGGAAATTTCAAAAAATTTTTGACAAATACAACATTTCTTTGGCACCAATAAATAAATTTAGTCTGGGTAATCTTCAAAGTACCAATAAAAAAGTCAATGTTCCAGACATTAAGAAATCGGGAATTTATCAAATAAATTGTGAAGATTGCAATAAAGTTTATATAGGAAAAACAAAAAGGAATTTGGAAATTCGGACAAAAGAACATTTCAGAAATATTAAAAATTGTGAAATTGAAAAATCTGCAATTGCTGCACATAGTTTATTAGTATAAGACTTGAAAGCATAATAATAGTCCCTTCGATTGGTTGCCGGCCAAAGGAAGGCAAGACCAGTGATGGGGCTGCCATCTTATAGCCTCTGGTCAGGCTTTTCTGGAGAAGAAAAGAAAATAAAGGAAAGAAGAAATGGAAGAAAGGAAAGACTCCCTAGCCCTTGGATGCCCTAATAGCGTCGGGGTCGAAAAAACAAGAGTTAACCAAGAGAGGTTAGATAGTAAAGTTAAAAGAGTGCAAAACACAAGTAAGTGGAAGAAATGTTTTGCTCAGCTTGGGCACCTTGTGGTCGCCATCCACATATCCCCTAGATGAGGACCCCTGTTTGTTACTCAATAGTTTATTAGAACATCATAAAATTGGAAGAGAAGCTAAACTTTTAAAACAAGTAGAGAAACCTTTTTTGGAATTGACAGTTTGGGAAAAAATATACATTCAGAAAAACAAAAATAGATCAATGAATTTTGACATCCCTAACGAAATTACATTGATTTCGAAGTTCATAAATTCAACCATAGATGGCAGCACTGAAGATGGCGACAATAGAATAGTTGATGGCCGAAGAATTTCGTCAGTCGGAGTTATGGCTGATGATGAACATGACTATGTTTGAAATCGCGATATCATGGAAGCATGAATCCTATGAGGTGAGTTGTTTAAAACAATATGTTCTCCGATGAATTTTAATACTTGGGTCTTTGTTTAAATTTAATTATGTTCGTAGTACAAGAAGAGCCACTAATTACAGATCAATTATCATAGATTTGCCAGAATGCTTAACAGTGTATTCCACACTCGGACTAAACCATTCACAGACTACCTGACGATATTAAAACATACCAACGTAAAAACATTTAAATATACAGTTGAACATATATTAATTAACAATCATTTAATTGATCAGATTTTACATCTCACATCACATTTTGTAACCTATCAGGGATAAGTTTCAAGAAAATTTTTCCTAATTGTCATCTTGCACCTGACTGTTGATTTAATTGTCAATCTACAAATTAAATCTTTTTCCATGGAAATTTCAAAATCAATTTTTCATCTTTTACTTATGGATATAGATATTCTTTGAAATTGTTAAATTTCTCTAATTGTTTCATTAACTTTGCTTTACTTTATTCTGTGCTTATCTGATCAAGTGTGAACAACTACTGCAGATTGTTTCACTTCTCCAACTTTTACACTCTTCAGGCGTTCCCTTCATCCTTAAGATAAAGTTTCTTTCTGTTTTTCCTATGTAGATTCTTTCCTAGTCTGCACATTTTATCCGATAAATTCCTGATATTCTGACATTGCTGATTTCCTAATTTTTGTTCATTTTCATTAGTTTACCAGGCTAAAATCATTTTTCGCTAATAATTTGATGTTTGATTGTTGATTTTTTTAATTACTGCATGTTAAATTAAAACTTTTAATTTATACCCTACTAGCTAATACCCGGTGTGTGCTGCTACACCTAAATAAATTATGTGCTTTTGCATTTAGTTGAATAAGTGAAAGGAAAAATAAAATATAAATTTACATCAGTTTTTTAGATACCCTGTGCTGATTATACCCGACGTTGCCCGGGAATCTATGTATCCCGATGTACTTGACATAAATGAGCTGAAAGACAAAATTCGTTATTTTGAGTTATCCACAAAGAATACCTGCCGTGCACTGCTATGCTTGCCCAGGAATCTACTTCTTGGCATCAATGGAAGTAAAAATGGTTATTATGAGTTATCCTTAAAAGATAAACATATGCTGTTGCACACTTTTTTGTAGAGTTTTTTTTTTGCGATATTCAATTCTGTGTACAATAATTTTGTGTATTTGTTATGGTTTAGACAGCATAAGCATTTAAGCTTACAAAAAGCGACTTTTTTATGTTTTTTAATACAGAGTGTGACTTTTAAGGGTGAAGGGCTTGAGCATGAAAACTCTCTTATAATCTATAATTAAAATACATGTATATTTGATTAAAATATTCTCGAAGATTTGAAGCTAATATATTAATAAATTTATTGTTTCAAAAATATTCCCGGGAAAATCCTGAACATTTTGCAAAAAGTCCCATGACAATTGGATGCTTGCCAAGGAATCTACTTATCCTGATCTCCTTGGCATCAATGAAAGACAAAATGGCTATTGTGTGCCATCTGTAAAAGATAAACATAAGCTGTCGCATACTTTTTTGTAGAGTTTTTTTTTCAATTATATGTACAGTAATGTTGTGTATTTGTTATGATTTAGGCAGCATAAGCCATTTAACGGTAAAAAAGGGACTTTTTCACGTTTTTCAC
>JASPKZ010009205.1:0-91686 GCA_030220185.1 Diploptera punctata
TGATTGGCCATTGAGTCCCATTTGGGGCATGAGTTAAATAGTCAGTAAAAAGCCAGAGGCTCATCATTTTTGTTAACTCTTCTACCAAATTCAGAAGGCCATTCTCTTCGATCTTGCTTATAATATTAATTTGTTCAAAATAACTAAATATGTAACATGGTCATGATACGGTATTTCCAGTTACTGAAAAATAAAATGTAGGGCATTTAAAGTGGAAACAAATACTTACTTACTCACTGGCACTATCGGACCCGAAGGTTCATGGCCGCGCGGACATAAGCTCTCCATACATCCCTATCCTGAGCTAATGCTTTCCAATCATTCCCTGTATAATCTACTTCCCTTAAATCATAGTTAATGTTGTTCTCCCACCTCATTCTTGGTCTACCAACTGGGCGTTTTCCCTCTGGCTTTCCTACAAGAAGCTTCCATGCACGTCTTTCATTCCCCATACGCACAACATGTCCTGCCCATCGCAGTCTACGAGACTTAACTGTTCTTATTATATCTGGCTTCCTATAAAGACCATGTAGTTCATTGTTATGTAGTCTTCTCCATTCACCTGTCTGTTCATCTCTCTTTGGTCCAAAAATTTTCCTAAGAACTTTATTCTCAAATACTCGTAATCTCCTTTCCTCCCTTAAAGTAAGAGTCCATGTTTCGCACCCATATAATATAACTGGTAGAATAATAGTTGTATATATCTTCAGCTTAACGTTTTTTGAAAGGAGTTGGGACATCAAAAGTCTCTGCAATGCATAATAGCATGCATTTCCAGAATTGAGTCTATGTTTCATTTCTTTGTGCATCTCATTCCTATTTGTGATTATTGTTCCTAGGTATAGATAACTAAATAACTAGCTACATTATCTAATGAGGTTAGTTGAAGGTAGCATAATTAATGTAATTGCTGGGAAATACTGAAACATTAAAATGTTTCTTTATAGAATACTTTAGCCTGTAAAGAAAAAAAAAGTCTCATCACTTAGTTGATCATGATTGTACATTGTTGAGTTAATTTAGAATAGACATTCATCCATTCATCCATCCATCCATCCATCCATCCATCCATAGTAATTCTGCCCGAGGGCAGGTCCTTCACTGCAATCATAGCACTTTCATGCTAAGCTTGCAGCTTTACTAGGGAATTGTAGGTGTGGTAGCTTCCCATTGCTTTCCACACCGGTGAAGGATGATGATCATGGTGATGATAATGATAGGGATGATGATGATGGCCATATGATTTCAGGGACCATTTGGGCCTGACATTTGTCTTACAGATGAGGAAAAACCCCGATAAAAACCTCACTGCCCTGACCGGGATTGAACCCGGGCCCGCTGCGTGACAAGGCAGCACGCTATCTCGAGACCACAGCGGTGGACTAGAATAGACATAACAAAACAGAAATACATGTGTTATCAATATTTTCAATAAAAAGCAGAACTTGTATCACTAACAAATAAAATGAAATAAAAACATATTTCTAACAAAAGATAGTTTTGCTTCTTTATAAATGGGGCTTAAATCCATTGCACTAGTCTGCCACATTAGAATTAATAATCTTTAAAATGTAATAGTAGGTAATTCTGAATAACAAAGTTTATCATAGGTTAAAAGTCAATAAATTACTTTGAAAACAATAATTATATTTGACATTTAGGGGCTATGATCTATGATATTCATTAATTAAAAAAAATTGTTTATGAAATCCTTCATTTTATAAATTTTATGGCAAACATAATTTAACTTTATTATCAAATTCTACAGACAAATACTGCTAGACATGAAAATACATAACACGAAACATTAACAAATTCACTGGTACTATCAAATTCGGAGGTTCTTTGCCACATAGACATAAGCTCTCCATACATCCCTCTCTTAAGCTAATATTTTCCAATCATTCCCTCTATATTATTCATTTTCTCAAATCATTAGCTCTTCTACTTGGTGGTTTCCCTCTAGTTTTCCTACAAGGAAGGCTCCATGCCCCTCTTTCATTCCTCATTCATGCCACATGTTTTGCCAATCACATTCTATGAGATTTAACCATTCTTATTATATCTGGCTTCCCATAAATATCAAATAAGGTCTATCTCACTGTTGTTATAGCTCTGTTCATTTATCTTTCTGCGTCTTTTTTGGTTCAAAAAATTTTCCAAAGCACTTATTCTCAATACTTGTAATCTTTTCTCCTCTGTTAAAAGTAGGAGACTATATTTTGCATCCATATAATATAATTGGAAAAATCACAGTTTTTTACATTTTAAGTTTAACATTTATTTTTAGAGAAACCCATGTAATACAATAATAAAAAGGCAAAGAGTCCATTTAATACAATAATAGCATGCATTTCCAGACTTCAATCCATGTTAATTTCTTACTGCACAACTTTGGTGTTATAAATGGATGCTATAGGTTAACACATTTCCTTGATGCATACAGAACTGTATGTTTCAATACATTGGACGGAGTGTAACTTTGAGTTTTAGAAACTTTGTCATACTGTATGTATGCTGGAAATTATTTCTGAATAAAAAGTTTCTAATTCTGTTTGCTTTATTCTTTGAATTTAATTTATTTTCAACTTGATGGATGACAATCACTAACTGTTACAGCTCTTTCATTGTCGAGAATATTATTCAATGAGTTTATTATTCTCGTTAAAGTGTGGGGATCTCACCAATAAATATTGCAGCAGATCTTTTGGTACAAGCTATGAGGTTCTCTAGGGTTGGGCTGGATTTTGAGATTTTAGCCAGTGATAGATAAGGAATAATAGCAGGGAATTAGTGAAAAAACTATCTTTAGGCGATGTAATGGAAGGATTTATTAATTTTTTTACCTCAATAGTTATGTATACACTAGCACTAATAACTTGGCTAGGAAAACTGCCAAACCACGACTTATATAAACTTTAATAATGCGAATCTTTGCAATTCCGTTTTATCATATGTCGATGTTAATGAGAAATATATTCCAAGTTCCTTCCGATATTCGCAATTACTCTACTTGTGTTTCGAGTTGAAGCACTGGCCCCACACTTTGTTTGACTACAACTTACGAAGACTTTTTTATTTAATCTTTTAAGAAAGTTGTGGATTTGACTTTAGATTTTTCATTGGCATTACACTTTTAATACAAAATTTTCATTGGACAAAATAAATATTTTGACACACCTCTATACATGTGCAAGACGATAGGCCTATACTAAATAAAGGGCATGACCAAACAGGACCACCTTCCTTATCATGCAGGTTCAGTTACTTGAGGTCGATGATCTTGACTTTAGCTACTCGCTATGTTTTTGGAGGCTACATAATTTCTACTGTTAAAGTTTCTTAAAATTAATAAACCTTTCTTTTGCGTCCCCCCTAACCTTGGAGGTTGCATCAAGCTAGACTGTAATATAACCACCTTTAATCCCTACCGACTTCAAAACACATAACGCAAGACCAGATATCTCTTATAGAGAAACCACATGCAAATATAGCTAACATACTTAAATCTACTTTAGAGACTAAGATAAATAAAGTAATCCAAAGAAATCAGAGACAGATGGTTCTTAGTGAACATGAGGAGAAACAGAGAATTCTCACTGCTGCAGAATGGGGATTCCCATTCACCAGTACTGATATCAGATACTTAGTGAAAGGATTCTTGGATAGAAAGGGGAAGAAAGAGAAACATTTTTGGGTTAATCATACTGGCTATGAATAGGCTAAGTAATTCTTAATTACACACAAATATAAGTTCACAGTAAGATTAAGCAAAAAACATAAAAAAGGTGGCATGTCCAAGTTGTTAAAGATTATATTCAGGAACTGGAAGAGTCACTGAGAAATGTCTCTCCCTCTAATATTGTTAATTACAATGTCTTTCTTCTTCTTCCTTCCAAGTATTAGACCAAGGCCTGTTATGATCCTATAGAAAATTTTCCCTCCAGCGTTTAATAGGACGGCCCAGAGATCTTCGTCCTCTTGGTATATAATTATAAACAGCTTTGGGGATCCGATTGAACTCATTCTTTCTAGATGGTGTTTCCAATTTAGTTGGTACTGATCCATATTTGGTTCGTCTTCCGGGCTTATAGGCCGTGGTCTGGTTGTCTTCTTACTCGACGTTTCGTCTACTGCTGCAGTAGACCTCATCAGGAGATACTGCGTGCTCTCTGTGAACTCCTCAACAGTCGGCTGCAGTCTAGTTCACAGAGAGCACGCAGTATCTCCTGATGAGGTCTACCGCAGCAGTAGACGAAACGTCGAGTAAGAAGACAACCAGACCACGGCCTATAAGCCCGGAAGACGAACCAAATATGGATCAAGACGCCGGCCGTGAAAGCCTACAATTATATATTAGTTGGTACTGTTTAATATATTCCAAAATTGGCGTAAGTCTTCAATTCTTTTAAGATATCGGTGTTCCTTTTCCGATCCCATCTGGTGTAACCCGCTGTTCTGCGCATGAATCTCATTCACAAGCCGTTATTCTGCTTTCATGTTGTCTTTTTAGTGTCCATGCTTCACTACCATAGGTCAACACTGGTCTAGCCAAAGTGTTATATAAACGTAATCTGGTGTTTTTTTTGTACAAGGCATGGTTTCATAACTTGATTAATAATTCCCAAACTTTTATTATAACTAGTAATTTTTTCAGGGATATCCTTTTCATCCCAGATAGAGAGATAATATCCAAGATATTTAAATTGATTAGATCACTCTAAAATTTTATTCTGGAGACAGATTTTACTTTGTATGGGGTCCTTCCCATGAAAGGCCATAATTACAATGTAACAAACTTAAATGATGATCCTGGCAGAGAACATGTTATAGTCAAGAAAACTGCCAAACATGTAGACTGATTAATATTTTCAACCAAAACCAGCATACTGTTAAGATAGTGGGAGCAGATGATGGTACAATACTTGCACCTTATGTAGACCTAGCTACTATATTAGCATAGAATATATATGACACTTATGACAATCTGGTAATACTCCATGAACTTGATATGGAAGAAACAAAAGTAATTGGTTTGACCTTCCATCATTTCAAGGTAGGTTCATAACCATAGTTTGCTATACTTGAAAAAGCTCCAAAGAACAAAAGTCTTCCTTGGAGACAACCTTTCCAGTCAATTCTTTTTTGTAATTATACTGTGTGGAAACAGCACTCACTCACTACAACCACATGAACTGACATATTTTTTTACCTCTCAAGATTGCATGGCAAAAGTGTTATTGATTGGAAGAAGTAAACAGAGTCAAATTTATCCAAAGATTGTTTCCTCTCATTGCTTAAAAACTTTACAGAAGATACATATAAATAAAACTGATGATATAAAGAAGTATGTTTAAGGCTGCAGGTATTGTCTAATCCTCTCCTCATGAAGTTCTCAGAAAATTTGCCAGGTGCATGAGCAGAATGAGAAATCAGGATGCTTGGATAGGCAGATTTGAAAAAATGGAAAACATGCATGCAATCCTCTTTCAAGTGACCAGAAAAGAAAAAAAAAATAATGTTCCTGCTGGAAAGTCTGTTTCAGTAGATAATTTTGATGAAAGTACAAAGAGTGAAACAGAGAGTGACCTTTCTTCAAAGTCAGCCAACATTCACACAGTTCAGAGATAATTCAGACTGTATCTAAGGCATAAGTAGAAACCCCTATGTATAAATAAAAAATTATGG
The DNA here is from genome assembly GCA_030220185.1 of Diploptera punctata. Classification (NCBI taxonomy): domain Eukaryota; kingdom Metazoa; phylum Arthropoda; class Insecta; order Blattodea; family Blaberidae; genus Diploptera; species Diploptera punctata. The sequence goes on from JASPKZ010009205.1 coordinate 5,689, forward strand.
TTTAATTGAAGTAAAATTCAAAATCAGAAAGGGCACTAATATTCAGTGGCACAGATGGTTTTGATAGTGGGAAAAAAATTGATGCAAATTCCTTTAACTATATGGGGAAAATCTTTCATTTTTCTACAAGCTAGTGATGAATATACAGTTGATAAAGAATAAAGCCTATCCCTGTTCTATAAAATGTGGAGTTTTCATGTTTTGAACACTGTTTCATTGATACCTGAATTAAATATAGATTTACTGTGATTTTATAATGTGGGATTTTTCATTGATATTTTCTTTTTTTGTATCAATTCTCAACATGTTTCAGGTTAAGTTAGGGAAGCTAGGTTAGATTAAGTAGATAGATTTGATTACATAGATTAGATTAGGTAGGTACTGGTACTTGGCAACCTTCATTTTTTTGTTAGGGATGCTTTTCAAAAGTTGGTTATTCTGTTTGAGGAATAACTAATATAGACATATTCCATTATTAATGGTGTATTTTAGGTTATTTCTACAAATGTTCATTCAATTTTCAGCCACTTCAGATTTTTTTAAAACCACATAAATACCCTATTCTTCAGGTAATCATTCACTTTTTTTTTTTCCATGGCACAACAGGCCTAGAAGGTCCTTAGCCTACCAACCGGCTGCTGGCTTGACATCCACATGTGTCAATCACAGCTCTAAGATCTGGTAGGTTGTATTTACATCTACTCTATTCTTTAGTTTAAAGGAGTATAAAAGGAAGTTCTAGCAGTGAACCTTAAATATTTCCACAAGAGAAAATTATTTGAGGTAAAAGATCTGTATGGAACTGTCCATGAGGTGAATGTAAGAAACTGACCACATTTACTTTTCAATCTAACTTCCTCTAAGTTGTAAATTTCCTATTAAGGATCTTATCCTATTACACCTTCCTGGAGGAGCAGTGTAATGTGAATTCCATGGCACGATAGGCCTAGAAGGCTTTTGGCCTACCAACCAGCTGCTGGCCTCACATTCAACATGTGCTAATCACAGAGGTAGATGATCATCTAGCCAGTGTAGGGGTGACATGAGGTCAGCATGTCAAGTCTCACAGCCATTATAGCTGGATTTCTGAACCTAGAACCGCTACTTATTGTATGGAGGGTTGTTTCTGATAACAAATGATTTTAAGTTTTACCTTAAGAAAAGCTATGTCTCCACCATCAAGCATGCTCTACTTGATGGCTCTTCATCCGAGCTATGGTTCGGCATCATTATTTCCGCTGCAGAAGACTCTTATGCAGCACAGCCATGTCTAGAAGTTCCCACTCCTCTTTATATGCTTTCCAGAGACCGTCTATTGTTCGAGGATGCCTGTTTCCCAGTGCCCTTTTAAAGAGTCCAAAGACACAAAGTCTATCAGTGATGCATCAGGAGACTTCACTGGGATGTTGCTAAATGGAATAGCATCTATTCCAGTTTCCTGCTCCATTTCTCCAGGAATGTCAGGGTTAAACCCCAAGTGTGATTGGAGGCCTTATCTTGGTGCACCCAGACTTGGTTTTTGTCTGTACCATAGAGAGCTGGGATTTCAGTCGGGTAAATTGGGGTGAGAACTTTTTCCTGGTAGTACTGGGAGTTGATTTTGGCCTTTTTAGCTACTGTACGAATGGTCAGTTTTTCATTGTAGTAATATCCCACGATGACCATAAATCCCTTGGAGAAATTTTCTCTGCATTCGGCATACCACTTTTGAACATTTTTTCACCCCTTTCTCTATAGTAAATTGCCTGGGGTTTGTTTCAGTCTCCTAGATAAACATATGCTTCATGAAGTGTGACCAAAATTTTCCATTTTTCTCCTGCCAGGTGCTTTTCATAGTTTTCTGCTGTTGGTGCAGCATTCGGCAATGTGACATGGCAACAATTTATGAACCCTGCTTTTGTGGTGCTTCTCCATGTTTAAATCTTTGTTTATTATGGTGTTTACAGTTTTAAGGGATATCTGTTCACAATCACTCTTTGTGTGGCAGGATTACCACCAGAGATAAGGACCTTGACCTTTCTGATTACATCTGGGGTGCAGGTAGTAGCAGGTCATGGATTTGCCCGTTTTTTTTTTTTCCTTTTGGAATTAATCCCAAGCGTCCCTTTCCCTGTTTATTAAGCACTGAGCTAATTCCACACTTTTACACCATAAAATTACGTTTTGCAAGCCTCAATAATCACGGAATAACTATAATTAGCATCGGAAAGGGCAGTAATGTACCCTTCCCAAAACAGGTCTATCTGATTAGGCATTATGAGAGCAACGCGTGTGCGAGTGTAACAGAAGCAGCACACTGACTGGTTTGATCACCTCGCACGCTCCTGTCGTGATGACTCACACTCCAACGTCACAATCTACTTGTCAAATCGTTATCAGAGATCGGAAACAACCCTCCATAGCTACCCAAATGCCTCACGATGCTGGGGGCACCAGTCCCATACTGACAGAAATACCATGAGAAAATTTCTTCCCCCATGGAGACTTAAACCAGCACGAGTCCCGTAGCTCTGTGCCAAGGCTTCCTGCCTTAACCACTCAGCTACGGCGCAGGACAATCATTCACATATTGTTACAATAATTTCTGCATTTCTTGATTTTTTATTTGTCACAAAGAATCCTCAGAAACTAGATCAAACTAACAAATTGGCTTTCCATAGCCAGTTGCCCATCCGTGCCAAAATTATTCTATAATGGTATTTGTTTGTCGGTTTATGTTATTAAACTTTACAATATTGTGAAGGAAATGCAGTGGGCTGCATGGACCACAGGTTGTAAACTGTCTCGAATGCTAATGATTAGATGATGTACTTACATTTGTGGGCCAACATGGTTTTTTTTATTCCGACATCTAATGGTAAATATCCTTACTATGTAAATAATGGTTGATCAATATTTTTTCAAATTATGTATTTTTTCTTATATTACATGAAATATCAAGACAATTGTTAGTTAAAATGGAGAAATTTAACACTTAATGAGCAAACTGCAGTAGAATGATATAAAGGTGAAAGCTTCTCGTTTTATTAAAGTAAGATATGTTCTTATTTTTGATAAGCGAGTTGATATAAATATGCTAAGTTACAAAATAATATATTTCTTTTGTTTTGGCACATTTGGGAAAGTTAGAATACAGTAAAAAAAAAAAACACCAAAAAATACCCATTATCAGAGTAGAATAATTACAGATCGGAGGTGTTTATATACATAATTATTAGAAGAAAAAGATACGAGAAATAGGGGAAAAATGAATTAAAATTTCATATAAATCTAACCTAGAAATTGCAAAAAATCCAATAATTTTCTTACATTTCAGTATATTTGAAGGTAGCATTTTTGGAAAAACTGCACTTAAACTAGCATGAAACATTTTCGAAGTCCTATAAAACTACAGTGCACATGCACCAGAGTTTATAGAGCCAGCGATAACCCACATTGAACAACATATCGGTTATCATCCTCGATTACTATCTGTCGCTATGAAATTTAAATGACCAATATTTGCAATAAATCCCCAAATCTATGTTAAAAAATATATAATAATGTTAAAATTACCAAAAATTTATTAAAAATGGGTGTACACTACTTATCACTCCCTAACGCTGATCCAATCAGCGATAACCCAAAACAGCGATAGAAAAATCATAGACTAAGTAATATACTCTGTGGAGAAAATAGCAGTTAGCATCACAATATTGTCTAACAGTGTCATAATATTGTGATTTGCATATTTAAATAAATACTTCAAAATTGTCTAATAATGTTATAAAAATTGTTTGAAAAAATTTAAAACACTAAATATCGAGCCGCATTTTTAGTTAACGAAATGGATTCTTTAGGTGTTTTAAATTTTTGTTTTTCTATCGAGTGAGGCAACAAGATTGGTCAGTATGGCAAATTGGTTGGGTTGAGCTAACTTTTGGAGCACCCATATTGTTCCTTTCATGATTTTTAGGATACAATTATGTAAATCTCTAATTTATTTCTTTCCTTTTTCTCACCAAAAACTAAATACACACACACACACCTATATCTCAGGTTGGTAACTAAATTGTAAAACTGTATTTTTTTTTGGTGTTTTTTGGAGTTTTATTATAAAGTTATGGTATTGCACTTATTTCCTTTCAATCCCCAAAACTTATTATATAGAAGGCATTTATATATCGGAGTTATTTGTTATTACTGCAGTTTTGTGTTTACCCAAGTTTTTACCTTTCACAATTGGTATCAATGAACATTTAAGTTACGATGATCATTAATGAGTATGTTCATTAGGAACTTTGATGGCTTAGCCCTCTAATGAAGAATGTTAACTTCCCTTATGGTAAAATTATTAACTGAGAGCACAGAGCTAGACACCTCAAGATATAATACCTCGTCATGGCAATGACTGATAATACTTAAATCAATACATTCCCAATTGGCCTCGATAGTCAAATACGAGAAGAAATCTTTATAATAATCAAACAGTTGTTGAACGGTAGAATAAGGCTCACTATGCTATACCATGCAACATTCATATGACATTTTTGCACTATTTACTTTTTCCAATTCTAACATTTTAACATTTAGTAACGATTCTTAAAATATTTTCGGAAAAACTGCACTTAAACTAGCGTTTAAAAGTCCTATAAAAATCAACAGTGTGCATGCGCCAGAGTTTATAAAGCCAGCGATAACCCACAATCGAACCACTTATCAATTATCATCCTCGATTACTATCCGTCGCTACGAAATTTAAATGACCAATATTTGCAATAAATCCCCAAATCTATGTTAAAATTGGAATTTTAGATTTTAGAATTTTAGAAAAGCTAATTGGGAAAAATTTACAGAAGAACTGAACATAAATTAAACCTAATTCAGTACGAAGTATCTACAGATAAACTTAATAATACCATCTCAAAATAATTCTTGAAGCAGCAAAAAATTGGATCCCAAGAGGAAAAACTAAACACTACAAACCCTTTTGGAACGCAGACTTAACCAAGTTAAAATCAGAAGAAAAGGGACACTAGCACGCATGAAGAAACAAGCTAGAATTGTCCCAACAACTCTAAATAGATACCACAAGACCATGAGTCACGAAGAAAGGCAGCAAAGTTTAAAAAGAAATCTATGCAGCAAGTAAAAATGCATTCAGCTGAATTTATTGAGAAAGCTTGATTACAGAAAAGACTCAAAAAAAGTATATAGAGATATAAGCACAAGATTCACAAGTCAGAGAGATACAAAGAAAGAACCACTCAAATTTAATGGGCAAACACTTTACTTCCAACAACTACTCTAATTGCTGAAGCTTTTATAAATAAACACTACAACGCGCTCCAACACAAAACTCCCTCCTAAAGCTAAAAAGAAGCAAAGGCAAATTAAAAAAGATCTCAAGACTTAATAAGAAGAAGCAGCAAGAACAAAAGGAAATGATATATTCGGCAAAAGAATTAACCCTATGGGAACTAACAATTCTGAAATACACGAGTTACAAGACACCAAATCTCCTGGTTCCAGATAAAATACATGTTGAATTTTTGAAACCTCGTGGCCAAAAGGGGTGCAATTACACTTACTGAAATTTAATTTATACCTATCATTGGCACCTCCTATCTACTGTACCTACAGAGTGGAAAAAAAGCAATAATTATTCCTATTTTTAAAAAAGACAAGACAGCTGATGATATAAATAATTACAGACCAATCTCTTTAACAAGTGTCATTGCAAAAACAGCAGAACGTATGATTTCAGCGAGACTAAATTGGTTCTTAGAAAGTAAAAACATACTAACAACAGCACAAACAGGATTCAGGCAACATCTATCTACAAAAGAAAATACAATTCAACTTTCTCAAGATGCCAAAGAATCTTTCAACAAACATCAAGATACGCTAACAGTTTTCATTGATTTTGAAAAAGCATATGACTCGGTATGGAGATATAAATTACTTGAAAAACTCACAAAACAATATGTTAAACTGGATCACCCAGTTCCTTTCACAACGTTTCTGTGCTACAAAATACAATGACAGTACTTCCAAATTCCGACAAATAAAAATGGGCCTCCCTCAAGGTGCAGTACTAAGTACAACCCTGTTCAACATCTACATCAACGATCTGCCACCAGCTATATCAAACACAGAAATAAAGACAGCTCTTTTTGCAGATGACATGATTATGTGGACATCTTCCTCACAAATAGAAAAATCTAAATCATCTATGGAAAAGGCTCTTAACCTACTAGAAAAGTGGACCCACAACAATTTAATGGCCATTAATACAGACAAAACAACGTTTCAAATATTTAGCTTGAAGAAAAAAATTCCAAAACTAAATCTACAGTTCAAGAAAACAAATCTGAGACAAACAAATGAAACGAAATATCTAGGAACAATTTTTCGATTCAAAATTATCATGGAGAAAACACAATTGAAGCAGTAGTAAACAAAGCACGAAAAGATTCTCAATCTTAAAAAGATTAGCCGGAGCAAAGTGGGGCAGTAATCGCCAGACTCTGAACCACCACATACAAAACATTCATCAAGCCAATACTACTATACAATGGGGAGGTAATAATCACAGCAAATAACTCGAACCTGAATCGCCTAGAAGTATGCCAAAATCAGGCTTTACGGCTTATAACTGGCGCAGCAAAATAAACTCCAATCGCAGCAATGCAAGCACTAACTCAGAACCCTCCAATATGTCTAACTTTAGAGGAACAGGCAATAACACAACATGAGAAAATGTTACGATTAACAACAACAAAATGGGAAAAAAGGCAGTTACAACCAAGCAAGTTGAAAACACAAACAAGTTTCTTGTCCAAAGTAATGGAAATAAAAACAGATTTGAATCTTCCTAAATCTAAAGAAAATATTTTGATCAGAGATAACCCTCTTACTTTTGAACCAATTAACATTCAGCTAAATCTAGAAGAACCAGTTACAAAATCTGAAACTCCCACACTTGTACTAAAAGCTCTAGCATTAGAAGTTGTGAATAAGAGATATCCACCAGAAGAATGGTTACATGTCTACACAGATGGATCTACTATTGATAACAACTCAGGATCAGGAATTACATGTGCATTATTTTCATTTTATCAACCAGCAGGATACCACACAAACAAATTTTGATGCAGAAGTAACAGCTATTCATATTTCACTCCAACAATTACTATACAGAATAAATAAATTTCAAAATGCGGTCATACTCTCTGATTCTAAGGCAGCAATATTATGCAATAAATTCACACAAAATGAAGTCAATTCAAATTAAAGAGTGCTACAAAATGATTCAACAACTCCAAAAACTACAGAAAAGAATTCAATTGCAATGGATACCTGCACATTGTGGAATTGCTGGAAATGACACTGCTGATTTTCTTGCCAAAAAAGGCTCCAATTTAATTCAGAATACTACTAAAAGTTTACCTTTCACATCCATGAAAAGAATAGTTAAAAACAAATATAAAATCAAACAAAACCAAGACCTATGTAATAAAGCCAAAGACAAAAAATGGAATATTTTAGTAAAGAAGCCAGATATTATTCCAGAATTTCCACGTAAAACTACAGTAGCAACATTTAGACTGCTTACAGAACATGACTATTTAGCCAAACATTTATATAAAATAGGAATCTACACGAATCCAAATTGTCCTCTATGCAATAAAGACGAAGAAATGAATGAAGAACACCTACAAACCTGTGAAGTATTACCTGTTGGATCCACAATAGAGAAATATTGGAGAGCAAGAACGCTAATGGCTTCGGTGCCAAGGCCCAGCATTTGAAAACAACAACAACATGTTAAAAAAATATACTAACAATATTAAAATTACCAAAACTTTATTAAAAATGGGTGTACACTTATTACTCCCTAACACTGATCCAACCAGCAATAACCCGTAACAGCGATAGAAAAATCATTGACTAAGTAATATACTCTGTGGAATAAATAGCAGTTAGCATCACAATGTTGTTATAACAGTATCATAATATTGTGATTTGCATATTTAAATAAATACTTCAAATTGTCTAATAATGTTATAAAAATTGTTTGAAAAAAGTTTAAAATATTAAATAATGTTAGTAAATACAGAAGAGCTATAGTTTACAACAATGTAACCGAAAAATCAAGTGCTAGTAGAAGTGCAGTTGAGCCAAATTTTCTTTTGCAAATCTTAAATATTTATCCATGTATGCTAAATTTTTCAATAATTTCTTCCAAGATCTACAGAACCATAGTGAACATGCACAAGGTTTTGTCAATAGATTGCAGGTTCTATATGTGCAGCCAGAATGACCAATGCTCACAATAAGAAATTGTAATACTCCTTTTTATTTTGTTTGGTTACGAAAGGGTAAATTAGTGTACAAATAATTAGTTTATAATTTATTGAATAAGTGATTTACTTCATTAGGTTACAAAATGACAAGTTAGTGTATATCCATTTCTTAAAAGCATGTTTTGGAATTTATTGCGAAGATTCATCATACCATTGGTGCATAGATAGTCCTGCACTCTATCAAGTTCATAAGCCTTGCAAATGTGCACTACAATTCTGAAGAACTTAGAAAAATTAATGGTGATCCAGAAATTGTAGTTTCTCCAAACAGATTAATATTTGAGAAATCTAATTAGTGTGATAACCTAAGAAAGGCTTTCTGCATCAATATGCATTCATAATTTTAATCAAACTGACATGCAATTTAAAGTAGCAACATGCTATTAGCTATGATAAATTAATTTACCTTTGTTAATTCTGAAGACGATACCCATATAATATCGACGAGCAGGAGGACGAAAAGGCCCAACAAGAGACGTTGTGACTTATTTAGCATCCCGCTTCCAGAGAATCCAATATTGATCACTTTTATAATCACTGTCATCGTACTTTCATGGCGAATGTAATAACACTTCCACAGAGAAAAGTTTAATTCCGTTTTTATAATGTGTTTAACAGGTTGTTTTAACTTTATAACACAATCCATAAATTCAATTTACATGGCATCTCATATACTTATACCTGGTTAATGAAATAAAACTGTGTAATATATCTGATTTACATTCCGAATATAAATTTCCACTTTTCTACTTGTTTACTATACAACATACAGACGGGCCAACAAAACCCGAAAAGTCAAATATAAAAAAATCACATGACTTCAATGTACAATAATAAGTTCTCGCTAAGTCGTGACGCACTTCAAAACATATTATTAACAATCTATTAATTCTTCTAAGAACTGATAAGAGATATGTATTACAAGAAATATGCATATATATTAGATAAACTGATGTTAGACTTAATCTTTATGAGTAACGTACGTTCATCGGGCTTCCATTACACAATTGTTTTACATATGTGTCAATTAATTTGGAACAGGACATCCAACTTTCTAACGAAATTTGTTCGGACACAAAATATTAAAGACGGGAAGAATCCATTATCCTTACTTTTTCTCGAAATAGGCTACATACAAGCCTGTACTATTTATATTTTATGTTACATTTCATACGATATTGATAATATTAACTTTAATTAAGCAAGTACGTATTTAATGTAATACAAAGCGACATTATAAAGTGATTGCCTACACTGAGAAACTAACATTGTGTCTGCGCACAAATGTATCGGCTGTCATAGCAGACGACATAAAATAGTCATGCATCAGATATAAATATTTATGTAAACAGTGTATTTTGTAAACTAGGAATTTCGATAGGTTTTAGTATTATTTACAATGCTGTTAATTATCAAAATTACTCATAGAGACCTATGCATGTTTAATCTATAATCATAATAAAACGTTTACCAAATATTTATAGTTGCAGTAGACCAAAACGGAGGAATTTGCAAGAATGAATACTATAGAGGTACATAGCTCTACAGCGAATGGTATTCCACATTCAGCACATTTGTCTGAAACAGTTAATCGAACAAGAAGAGGTGGGTACCAATATTTTGTTGGAGTTAGAATAAACCGCACAAATTAGATTATATTTTGGTATTAACTATAAGGTTCTCGGGGGGGAGGGGGACTTTTAGGTTGATTTCCACCATACATTTTCTAAGTCATACAGAATAACGCTGCGCATGCGCAAACGTTTATAGAGTTGACGCTAGATGGAACCACATATTTGTGAAGTCCTACAAAAAGTTTATAGAGTTGTCACTAGATGGAACCACGTAGCTGTGAAATTGATATGACCAACCTTTGCAACAAATTCCCAAATGTATATTAGAAATGGATGTACACTAACTTTCCCCTTCCTAACCTAACAAAATAAATTGCATGCATATTATTTAATGAAGTGTACACTAATCTGATGTACACTAACATTACCCTAACAAAATCAAGTTTAATTTCTTGAAATATGGTTTGGAATTAATTGCAAATATTAGTAATTAGTAAAACTGATTTCACTGATATCTTGTGGAAGTTACATTAAGCATTTGCGCATCTCACACATGCACACTGCAGTTCTATAGAACTTTGAAGAAATCAATGCATACGTAGATTTAATAACTGTAAAAAAAAGTTATACGTATTTTAAAACGTTTAAAATAGTACAAAATGTTAATAAAGGCAGAAGAAGTTTGTAGAGAAATAGAATTACAAGAATATAGTATGGAAAATCAAGTGGAAATTAATCTAAAGTTGAGCCGGTTGTGTTTACAATGATGATGATAAGGCTTTTATTTACGACTAGCTGTACCCAGCCATGCGTTGTTGTGGTTCAGTCTGGTTAATGGAAAAATTGTCATTCATTACCATAAAATATTTGAAGGGCTCGGCTGTAAAACATGTTAACTGACAAATTCTTGAAAATTGAGTTGTAGCATGTAAACTGTGAATATTACCTCCTGAAGCATTTGGTACATGTAGTTTTATTTACCATCTATTGACCATCTGTCATCTATTGATGGATGTAAAAACTACATGCACCAAATGCTTCAGGAGGTCACATATCACAGTTTACAAGCTACAACTCAATTTTCAAGAATTTGTCAGTTACCATGTTTTACAGCCGTACCCTTCATTTAGTATAGTATGTGTTAATACCATTAAAATTCATATGAAATTCCGTTGAGGTGACGTCATATGATGAAAGTTAAAAATTAAATTGTATCTGTTGGTAGGTGCCGTCGTCCTCAACTTTGTTATGTACAATACATTAGCATGTGTTGCTTTTACATCCAACAGATAGCACAGTTTTTCATTTAAAAAAAGAAAAATATTTTTTATCTGTCACGTATGACATTTACATAATAGGTATATAAATACACAGTTTATTCAAATGCAACATTGAGTCAAAATTTAAAAGAAATTAATGAAGAACTTTCGGAGATTTAAGATTTTAAAACAAACAAAATTTTACATTTTTATTAATATATATTATTTATTTAAATTTATATGTTCTAGGAGGATCTTGATTTAAAAGCTGGATGTTAAAGATTTCAGTAGAGCAAAATTTTGTTTTTGTAAATTTTAAAGTTGACACAGATGAGGCTGCTGTGGAAAGTCCTATGCTATTTTTTTGGAGGTAAAGGAAGAGATTATTATATTTTGTTCTGAAAACAGACTTGAATTAGTTCCAGAAACTTCCACTGCTTGAGAATCGTAACTGGTTGATACACTTGCATTATTCAAGAAGAGAATTTGGTATATGCAAGATCTTAATACAAGAGGAATTAGAGAAAAGCAATGGAATGTGTGAATATGCAACTTATATTCAGGTTTGAATAATCTTAACTTTTGTTTGAATATATAGCAATGGCATAGTAATTCTCATTGTTTTATTATGCCATTAGTCAAATGTTAATTCTTGCCTTGACATTTAATTTATTTTAATTTATATATTGAATGTCATATTTTATCTACAAATTTATAAATCTAAGATTCGATGTAATTTTGAAATTAAAAAAATACCATTAACATTTAGGCCTAAATTTATTTAACAAACTTACCCAAATAGCATCTGCCAAAAGTGACAAAGTATAGGCCTACTTGACAATAACTAACTAATTCACTGGTTACTATCAAATCTGTAGGTTCATGACCATGCGGATATAAGCTATCCATACATCCCTATCATGAACTAATGTTTTCCAATCATTCCATGTATATTCCATTTCCCTCAAATCATGGGCAATATTATTCTCCCACCTCATTCTTTGTCTACCAACTGGGTGTTTTCCCTCTGGTTTTCCTGCAAAAAGCTTCCATGCACGTCTTTCATTCCCCATTCGTGCCAGATGTCCTGCTCATTGCAGTGTACAAGACTTAGCTGTTTTTATTATATATGGCTTCCTATAAGGACCATGTAGTTCACTGTTATGTAGTCTTCTCCATTCACCTGTCTGCTCATCTATCTTGGGTAAAAAAAATTCCTAAGAATTTGATTCTCAAAATGCTCGTAATCTCTTTTCCTCCTTTAAAGTAAGAGTCCATGTTTTGCATCCATATAACTGGTAAAATAACAGTTTTATATATTTTCAGGTTAACTTTTTTTGAAAGGAGTTGGATGACAAGAGTCCTTGTAATGCATAATAGCACGCAGTTCCAGAGTTGAGTCTATGTTTAATTCCTTTGTGCATTTCATTCCTATTTATGATTATTGTTCCTAGGTATTTGAATTCAGCCACTTCTTCAAAATTTCCCTCATTTGTCAATTTCCATTGCCGGTATATAATGTATTTCTGTGTGTTACCATATATTAAGTTTTATTGATATTTACTTCCAGTCCCAATTTCTTAGTGTGTGCTATCACCCAATAGTACTACATCATCAGCATAAACTAACAGCTTATTAATACCATTGAGTTGTAGGCCTTCTTCATCCTCTATAAAGATTTTATGGCAAACTCTAGGGTAAAATTTAATAGTAGAGAAGACATTGCATCTCCTTGCTTCAACTCATTGTGAATTTCAAAAGTATCTGAAAACTCTTTACCTACATGCACCCTACTCTTTGTGCCATTTAGACACATTCGTATAAGGCCTAATTGACAATGGAGAAGAAAGACATTAGATAATATAGAGACAGCACTTTTTTTTTTTAATTTGTACAGTAGACATAGAACAAGATGGAACTAGAATGTGTATGAAAGGGTAATTCTGAATGAAGGGGAAAATCAAGAACCATGATTTGGATACTGACTATACGTAGAGGACAGTGGGACACAAATGTGTGTTTGCATTCTTAGTTTCTAAGTACTATACATTACTCCTACACATTAGTTTTATCAATGCATTTTCTTTGTGATACTCTGGAATGCTTATGAAGCTATCCTAAAAATAATATGACTCATGGTTGTAAAGATTACACCACAAGATCTCATTTCTTTCTTGTGTATACCACTGCAGTTATTTACTCGACCTTGTAACCATGTATGTGTGGTTTTACTAGTGACAAGTTAAATTACACGTAGATGAGTTATTGGAAGGTTCCTCATGATGCTATAAGTGATACTGAAGATGAAAATGGCAGTGATAATGGGAATAAACAAAATAAAAATGTTTGTCCTCCACCAGGTGAGAGCAAAAGTGAACCAAATTCTAGCAATTGTTGACAATGATGATTCTCTTGATATAGGGGCTACAACTTGGCTGAAAAAAGACAGGATACCTAATCTTGCACTTTCATAATAATCCCAAAGGGGGGAAAAATTCTGACATCTAACTGTGTCCTTTATATCCCTCCTCATCATACTAACTATTATTCGAAATCGTTTACAGTTTCTCTTGCTAGAACATGGAATTCACTTCCACCCTATGTCAGAGACTGCCAAACTTTACCATCTTTCAGAAACAAATTGAAAATAAAATTACTAACAGAAACAACTCACTAATATTACTTTTTAAGAATTAATAATGCGTTTTTGCATTATTTAATAAAAATAGACTTAGGATTTGTTAATATATTTACCTAATGCCTTGTATAAAAAGCATAGATTAATTCATTATAGTTTATTACTGTCTTTGTATTTTTTTTCTTTTCTTTTTATGTATAGTAGATTCGAGCTGTTATTCCTTTTTTTATTCATTGTATCATTAATTTAATTTTAATTGTATTTAGTTTCATTGTATTATTAGACATTATTTTCGTTATTATTCAATATGACATAATTAATTGTTCAATATAAATATTATTGTAATTTTTTTTGTATTCATATGTAACATATGTTTGTCCTGTTTAATATGACTATTATTGTAATTTTTTTGTATTCATATGTAACATATGTTTGTCCTGTTTAATATGACTATTATTGTAATCTTTTTTTTGTATTCATATGTAACATATGTTTGTTCTGGTGAGTGGAAGAGAAGGCCACATGGCCTTAACTCTACCAGGCTAAATAAATCTATTCTATCTATTCTATAGTGTCAGAAATAATGGAACTTTTTTTGGAGACAATTTCGTCCACATGCTTTGCGAAGAAACTGATCTATAATATAGTCAGAATCAAAACAAATGTACTAAAGGTTCTAAGGGGTTGAAATGGTCTGATGTCACTATAGTAGATATGAAAAATTTTTTTGCAATAATTATTCTAAGTCAGTAAAGAGAACTGGTCTATAGATCCCTTTATAGATACTCCCATAGGATTGAAAATAATAGTTTGTAAAAAAAGGAATGAGTCAGTGATCCCCAGATCACATTGTGTAATCATGTATACACTGCAAGGGAGATTGAAGAGGAAATCCACGAACAACCATAAATGTTTCATCCTGCAACTTGCTACAGCACATTTTGAATATCATTCATAGTACATTTTTGAATAACTTATAAAATTGTTTAACAATTTAAAAAAATTATCAATCCAAGAATTATATTCTTCTAGACTGAAAATTCTAACCGATAAATACAGGAAAATGACATACTGAGAATTATAAATGCAGGTTTCTTTCACATAATTGAGATATGATTAGTCCTGGGATTGTAGAAATTCAATGATGAATCTGGGAGAATGATAAATCTTTTGATTTTGTTACTATGGTTAATATTGAGTGTGGGAACTTCAAATGAAATAATAGTTTTCCATGAAGATAACATTATCACAACAGCCATGAAGAACCATGTGGGGCATTAAGGCAAGGATTCTCAATTCCTAGTCTATTGCATGAGAAGAATCTAGGGTGACTATTAACCTTAAACTCTGGCTAATGTTAGCTCAGAAAATTTTCCATTACTCATTTTATTGGAGACTGACTTTGTCCCAAGGATATTCAGAATACAAACAATTATTTGGGATCTAATTAATTTTGAGTTGTTTTTTGACTCACCTCATATTTCTTGACTCCCAAACTCAAGAAATATGAGGTGAGTAAAAAAAACACAAAATTAATTAAAATAGACTTCATGGTATTAAATTAATGTTGGGAAGTAAACATTATGAGGTATGATGATTTTATTATTAATTTAACACTTCTCATTGAAGGATAAATTATATTTGAAGAGAAAAATTTTTTTAGTCCCGGTCTAGGCGAAAATTTTTCTCTTCAAATATAATTTATCCTTCAATGAGAAGTGTTAAATTAATAATAAAATCATCAATAGAAGCCCTACTGGCTATAAAGTAGTGTTAAATTCCCAATAAATGTCTTCTTAACTAAGAAGCCGCCATTTGCAAAGATAGAAGCTATGGTTTCAAGCATTTGGCGCGAGGGAATTACAACGTACATAAGAGAAAAATTTGCATCTAGATCGTAACTCGCCTCGGTAGCTCAGTTGGTAGAGCACTTGGCCCGGAAAGCCAAGGGTCCCGGGTTCGAGTCCCGTCTAGGCGAAAATTTTTCTCTTCAAATATAATTTATCCTTCAATGAGAAGTGTTAAATTAATAATAAAATCATCAATAGAAGCCCTACTGGCTATAAAGTAGTGTTAAATTCCCAATAATGTCTTCTTAACTAAGAAGCCGCCATTTGCAAAGATAGAAGCTATGGTTTCAAGCATTTGGCGCGAGGGAATTACAACGTACATAAGAGAAAAATTTGCATCTAGATCGTAACTCGCCTCGGTAGCTCAGTTGGTAGAGCACTTGGCCCGGAAAGCCAAGGGTCCCGGTTCGAGTCCCGGTCTAGGCGAAAATTTTCTCTTCAAATAAATTTATCCTTCAATGAGAAGTGTTAAATTAATAATAAAATCATCAATAGAAGCCCTACTGGCTATAAAGTAGTGTTAAATTCCCAATAAATGTCTTCTTAACTAAGAAGCCGCCATTTGCAAAGATAGAAGCTATGGTTTCAAGCATTTGGCGCGAGGGAATTACAACGTACATAAGAGAAAAATTTGCATCTAGATCGTAACTCGCCTCGGTAGCTCAGTTGGTAGAGCACTTGGCCCGGAAAGCCAAGGGTCCCGGGTTCGAGTCCCGGTCTAGGCGAAAATTTTTCTCTTCAAATATAATTTATCCTTCAATGAGAAGTGTTAAATTAATAATAAAATCATCAATAGAAGCCCTACTGGCTATAAAGTAGTGTTAAATTCCCAATAAATGTCTTCTTAACTAAGAAGCCGCCATTTGCAAAGATAGAAGCTATGGTTTCAAGCATTTGGCGCGAGGGAATTACAACGTACATAAGAGAAAAATTTGCATCTAGATCGTAACTCGCCTCGGTAGCTCAGTTGGTAGAGCACTTGGCCCGGAAAGCCAAGGGTCCCGGGTTCGAGTCCCGGTCTAGGCGAAAATTTTTCTCTTCAAATATAATTTATCCTTCAATGAGAAGTGTTAAATTAATAATAAAATCATCAATAGAAGCCCTACTGGCTATAAAGTAGTGTTAAATTCCCAATAAATGTCTTCTTAACTAAGAAGCCGCCATTTGCAAAGATAGAAGCTATGGTTTCAAGCATTTGGCGCGAGGGAATTACAACGTACATAAGAGAAAAATTTGCATCTAGATCGTAACTCGCCTCGGTAGCTCAGTTGGTAGAGCACTTGGCCCGGAAAGCCAAGGGTCCCGGGTTCGAGTCCCGGTCTAGGCGAAAATTTTTCTCTTCAAATATAAATTTATCCTTCAATGAGAAGTGTTAAATTAATAATAAAATCATCAATAGAAGCCCTACTGGCTATAAAGTAGTGTTAAATTCCCAATAAATGTCTTCTTAACTAAGAAGCCGCCATTTGCAAAGATAGAAGCTATGGTTTCAAGCATTTGGCGCGAGGGAATTACAACGTACATAAGAGAAAAATTTGCATCTAGATCGTAACTCGCCTCGGTAGCTCAGTTGGTAGAGCACTTGGCCCGGAAAGCCAAGGGTCCCGGGTTCGAGTCCCGGTCTAGGCGAAAATTTTTCTCTTCAAATATAATTTATCCTTCAATGAGAAGTGTTAAATTAATAATAAAATCATCAATAGAAGCCCTACTGGCTATAAAGTAGTGTTAAATTCCCAATAAATGTCTTCTTAACTAAGAAGCCGCCATTTGCAAAGATAGAAGCTATGGTTTCAAGCATTTGGCGCGAGGGAATTACAACGTACATAAGAGAAAAATTTGCATCTAGATCGTAACTCGCCTCGGTAGCTCAGTTGGTAGAGCACTTGGCCCGGAAAGCCAAGGGTCCCAGGTTCGAGTCCCGGTCTAGGCGAAAATTTTTCTCTTCAAATATAATTATGAGGTATGATCATTAAAATTCATCGGAGAACATTCTGTTTAAACAACTCACCTCATAGGATTCATGCTTCCATGATACCATGGTTTCAAACACAGTCGTGTTCATCTTCAGCCATAACTCCGACTGACGAAATTCAACTGTTCTATTGTTGCCATCTTCAGTGCTGCCATCTTTGATTTTGAAGTTCATAAATTCAACCATAGATGGCAGCACTGAAGATGGTGACAATAGAACAGTTGACGGCCGAAGAATTTCGTCAGTCGGAGTTATGGCTGAAGATGAACACGACTGTGTTTGAAACCACGGTATCATGGAAGCATGAATCCTATGAGGTGAGTTGTTTAAACAGAATGTTCTCCAATGAATTTTAGACCTCATAGTGTTATTTCCTACCTTCATAACTTAATTTGGGATCTAACCTGAAACATCCACCCCATAGATAGACACCCTATCACTTGAGCTTCTTGATCTGCTTATTATCTGAAAATTTATTAAGAATAAAATATTCTTTTGAGGCACCCATATTGAAAACATTGTGCATCTAGTATATAATAATAATAATAATAATAATAATGATAGGACAAGTAGAGTAGCCTAAGTAGTTCATGGAGTACTTAAAAGTTCATATTTACTAAACTGGAAGTTGGAAATAGATTGACAAACATTAATTCTATGAAATTTAGTTATCTTTTTTGAGTTAATTTTATCACCTTTCTAGGTTAAAATACCAGTTTTATCATTGCCAATTAATGGATAATCATGTTTTTCTTGCATTAGCTGTTAAATGTACTTTCTTGTGTCAATTGTAGGGATTAATCTTGAGGCACGAGGGGAAGATACAGGAATCACTTGAGTATTTTCAGATGTGCCATACACTCAACCCAAGAAACGTCAACAATATCAAGCAAGTGGCTAGATCACTGTGAGTAATACACTTATTTTTCTTTGTTTACAAATTTCAGCATATAAAAAATAAGTATGTGAAGGAATTTTTTTGCATCTTACTCATTTCCATATGTTTCCAATATCCAAAACTATTTCTTGCTACAAATATGACACACAATGATGTAATTATATTTGAAGAGAAAAATTATATGATCAGACTGGGGTTTGAACCCAGGACCTTTGGCTTTCTAGGCCAATACTCTACCAATGAGCTATCTGAAAAACTCCAATCTAAATGTAAATTTTTCTCTTAGACAATGTTAATTCCCAAGCGCCGAATGCTACAAACATTTGCTTGATCATACAAACGGCGGCTTCTTGTTTAAGAAGACATTTATTGGGAATTTAAACACTACTTTATAAAGCCAGTAAGGATTCTTTTGATTTTTTTTTATAATTCAACACTTCTTACTGAAGGATAAATTATATTTGAAGAGAATTATATGCCCAGACTGGGGTTTGAACCCAGTAGTAAATCACAGACTTGTATAAATAATCATGACCAAGCAATGTAGTTGCAAGCATGATGCAGCAACTGTTTTTAAAGTGTAGGTGTTATGCCTAGCACTGGTATACTCCACAGATGAGAAGAATGAAATCAGGGGACGAAAGGGGGCACGGCCATTGTAAGCGATACAATGGCATACTACCTGAGAATAAAGGAACAGTCATGACGTTTGAAATACCTACTGCTTTCATTCACTTCGTCTGTGGATCATACATATCAATGAGGTTATGGCCCTTCAATGAAATGTACCAGTATTTGCTTTACAACCAGGGGAAACACACTTAATGTACTGTATATTGGTGTGTAAAGGAAGATCTCCCTAAGCAGTCATCCTTTTATATTTAACAAAATAATTTTAAATGATTTCTTATCAGTTCTTTAAATGGCTGCATCTTTCCAGGGAGCAATGGTATAGGATTAGGAAAATAATCCTTAATGCCATTGAATTACTAATCCAGCTGCTTTAATGGTAGGTCTTTTTTTACAAATAACACGAAGCATTGAAATTGAAAATAAATGGGATTATATCTATTAGAAGGCCATGAATAATATGGAAAGATCATTTAAGGAGATAGTTGAAAGAAGACCAGAAATGATGGAGAAGAAATTCTGGGATTGGGATGGTGGAGAATGCTATATCAAACTAAACCCAGTTAAAATTATAGCAATAGTTAATTTCTAAGATTAAAAAAAAAATTCTAAATCCATGGCACAGCAGCCTACAGCTGGTTGCTGGCCTCACAGAGAGGGATATCAGCATGTTGAGTCTTCCAGTTGTTATAACTGATTTTTTCAACTTGGACCCACTATTTATTGTAACTACCCAAATTTTTCATTATGTTGAGTGGATACCTGTCCCATTATGGCTGAAATTCCATGAGAAAATTTCTTCACCCTAGAGCAAGTCCCATTCCTCTGCACCAAGGCATGATGCCTTAATCACTTGCTATGGTGTAAAAATGAAAACCCAATTATGAATACATATAAAGATGAGTTAAACTGATGCAATATTTTTAGTGATTGGTAAGAAAAAAATTATCTTTTGTTTCAGATATCTATTGGGACGACATCGCTTGGCAATAGAAGCATATCTTGAAGCTGAGCGAGTTGTCAGCACCCCAGATTGGGACATTTATCACAGTTTAGGTATTACATCTCATTATTTATTTTATTATTATGAAAGCTTATTTTCACTCTGATTGAGCTCGAACTCACTTAATTTCCTTTAAATGACTATTTAACTCATGCCCCAAATGGGAGTCAATGCCCAATCACGTTTCAATGATTTCTGTTTTACAACCAATCACAGTCGTGTTTCACCAAATATTTATCAATATTAAATTTACCATATTAAAGGAAGCTCCTCCTTTTTAATATTCTGAACAGGTCTGACCATTATTTTGCAGTGACTGATTCTGTAAGAAATACGGGTACCAGATTGTATATATAGTTCATGGATGTCAACACATAGTGCTTGCAGGAGTTAATATAAAAACATTTGTAGCAATTGATTATACCACAAAAAAAAAGAAACCGCTGTTTGCACTTTCTTAAATATATTTTTTCCCAGGTAATAATCCAGAAAAATATAATTGTCATATTTACATCATACGACATCAGAAATGAATTAATATACAGTTTGATGTGTTTCATTTTTTCTCCACTAGAGAGCATTCTTACAATATAGCGTTCCTTTGGCAATAAATAGTATGATCTGGTTGCAGTGATAAACAAAAGAAGCAGATGAAGCGTACCAATCGTTTCTCATTTGTTTTCAAACATCACCATTTACGTTAAATATATAAATATTTTAAAATAACTATAGTTAAACAAGATTTGTGAGTAAACAGCTTAATTTTATTCGTTAAATAGTCCTAACAAATGCCACTCTTGATTTCCAAATTCTCTAGATAATTTGGAAATCATTCGTGGCATTACTTATGAAAATTATGAGTAAAGTTAGCCATCAAGTTTTCTTTACATATCATGGCCAAAGAATTTATATTTAGTGTTTAATGCCAGATTTTTATACTAAGAATTACTCACATGCCAGACAGATGGGATTAGTGATGTATTTTCAAGTTATCCACTGTTTAACCCAACTAACTTATGCAGGTTGTTGTGTCTGTATTGTGTGGCATATAAGGGTGTGTGTTATGAACTGAATGATGATGAAAACAAAAGATGACACTGTATGCCTTTCACATAACTCATTTTTGTCAACAATCCATAGCAGATTCTATGGCTTGAGAGTAGGTGAATGCTAGCATATCTCTCTGAAATTCTTCACTTTTGATTCAAATTTTCTTACTTTGTTTTCATATAATGGAAAACATGTTTTTTATTCATTCTTATACAAGGTGTTGCAAAAAAACACTGACAGTGGAGGTTAGGTGGTATATTGAGATATTTATTTAAATTTCACAGGGAAAAAACACTATGAGGTTTAATTTAAGAATTAAATTAATGTTTTTATTACCTCGCCTCATATCCTTTTTCTTCTAGACTGCAGTTACGGAGCTTATCTCCATCATCAATAGCCTCTGGTCGACCGGTGTTATATCGTTTCTTGGCGCCAAGGAATGACATAACACCGGTCGACCAGAGGCTACTGATGATGGAGATAAGCTCCGAAACTGCAGTCTAGAAAAAAAAGGGATATGAGGTGAGGTAATAAAAACATTAATTTAATTCTTATATTGAGATATGTTGATAATTTTTTAATAAGGTACCAGTGTCTGGAAATTATGCTTTTTCACACTATGACTGGTTAATTATGTCTCAAGATCAGTGTTAGTTTGAAGGATTTGAAAGACTCATTACTTGAACAATACCTCACAGGTACATGGCTTTGCAAAAGAATGTGACTGCAATATGACGGAGCTCCAGGTCCTTCGATGCCAATGTGAGGAGACATTTGGATACCACGTATCCAGGTCGATGGATTAGAAGAGGGGACCAGTCCCATGGCCTCCGAGATCACCTGATCTTAACCCTCTTGACTACTTTTTGTGGGGCGACATGAAACAGTCTGTTTATCAGACTCCAATAGAGTCATGTATGGATTGTATAGCCTGAATCCACACTACTGCAGAAATAATTCAAATGAGGCCAGGCGTATTTGAGCGTGTGTGCCAATCACTATACCACTGATGTATGCTCTGCAATGAGATGGGAAGTGGATATTTTGAAAATTTGATGTGACTGTGACAGTATTGTCAAGTATTGAGTCTTGAAATCCAACAAACAGAACTGTTGAGAAGTTAGCTACTCATAATGTGAAAACGCATCATTTCCGGACATTGGTACCTTATTAAAAAATGATTAACATATCTCAATATACCACCTCACCTCCATAGTCGGTGTTTTTTTTGCAACACTCTGTATGTGTATGTATATATATATATATATATATATATATATATATATATATATATATATGTACATAATTATAAAATAAATAATATAAATATAAGACATTCTAATAAAAAAATTGAGTTAAACATAAGAAACAGGTACCTTTTATTACATTATGGAGAAATAATATGATTAATAATGGGAATATAATATAGTTCCCATAATAATTTTCATTTCCATTATCTCAGTTTAATCTCTCTCACCTTATGGGTACCTTTTACATGCCACACGTGCCCCTCTGGCCTTACAGTGGCACGGCCTGTCAGAAAAGGTATTTTAAACTCTGGATCATATACATACTTTTTTGACCACACAAGGAGATGGAGAGCCTTCCTGAATGAGTTAGCAGGTCAAAGTCAGGGCCTCCTCCGAGACAACACAACATTAAGACAAAACACACCATTCACATGCATACATTCATACTAATCATGGTGAATATCCACGTAATAAATAAGCTAATAAGATAAAAAATTAAAGAAAATTGGATTGCTGAACAGCATAAATAAATCATGGTAACTATAATTAAAAATCCTGTGCCTGATTCACCAAGATATGAAGCAGTGGCTTTGTTCCGCCTTAGAACTGTTTATGATTGCTTGGCAGCCCATTTAAATGAAAACTAAAATTTGTGTGTTATATAAAGAGGAGAGTTCAGTCATGAATAAAGATCATCTTGCAAAATGCTGTACACTTCAAAATTATACTGGGAAGCAAGGAGGAGATTATCCAAGATTCTGGACATTAGACTACTACTACTGCTATTACTACTACATTACCATCACCCTATTTCACATATAAAATTAGGTCATTGTTGACCTATTTCTAGAGATCCGTGAAAATGGTTTTATTTTTAGGGAAAATTCGTTTTAAAATTTCAAGATTTCAATGTTATTGGGAATTTGGCGCTGTTACTAAAAACATGTACATTTGAGTCTTTTTAATCCTAGTCTAGTATATCAAACCCAACAAGAATGATATATCCAGTAGTTTAAAGTCAACTTTAGCTTGTACAATTGATATTGATTTTAATACAATAAAATGCATAAAATTTTAATTGAAGTCACTAATTTGTAAGCAAAATTTACCTTTTAAGAAAAAAGCAACCATGGTGAGTATATTTGCATTCTCAGGTTTCAATCTCCATCTTCAATCACTCACCACAACACCATACTGAGAAATAGATATTTCTTGGAATTCATATTGGCCATAGAAGTTAAAATCTATGAAGAGACCACATTTGAGCATGAGAAGGACAGAAAATTTTACCTCTATGTTGTGAATTGTGTTGCAACCATTTCCCTTTGCAAGAGTACATGGAGGAAGCAGATATGGCAGTTAAAAAGAAGATGGAATCCGAAAACAGTGTTTAACCCTCTGCATGCCACTGGTAAAACCTCTTGTCAGAGATTTAAATCACATTCGCCGATATGATCGGCTGTGCAAGTAGTTAAGTATATTGTCTGGCAGGTAATGGACAGAAGCATCAGAGCTGATCTAATCAGCTGATGGCACTTAAAGGGTTAAAAATGCATTATGAAAATTTTGCATTATCGTAGGATTTTGCATTGTTTTGTGTTTCATAAATGCTATTTTTGAGATTATGGGAAGTGGAGTTAAGAAATGGTACAAGAAAATGACAAAATTAGAGCATCTTGCGTTATTGCGACTCGCAAATTTCACGGATCTCTACCTATTTCAGTTTTAGCTAGACAGGGTCCATAAGACATAATCGCTGTCCCTGAGGATGATATTAGATCTTTTCTTGTGATGGTTTATTTTAGGAAGTAACATTTTAAGGTTCTTTTAATCAAGTTTTTTTGAGACTGGAAACATCTTACCTCAAATTAATGTTGATTCGATATAATCTGACGATGATATAGAAGATTATATCGAAACATGTTCAAACTGAACCAACAACATTAATTTGAGGTAAGATGTTTTCCAGTCTCAAAAAAACTTGATTTTCTTGTGATGTCCTAATTGTCACCATTTGAGATACATATTGAGACCACCTATCTCTCTATGTGGTGATTTTCTCCTTGATTGGTAGCATTTACTTAAGTAAAATTTAAAATAAAATTCTTTTTACCTCACCTCATATCCCTTTTATATATGATTCATCCTCTCTTATCTTCATATATTTTGTAACCTTAGTTACATCTTTAGTATTTACATGACTGGTCATGTAAATACTGAGGATATAACCATTAAGGTTACAAAACTGGTCTAATTAGAAGATAGGATGTGAGGTGAGGTGAAAAGAATTTTACTTTGAATTTTAAATTAAACCTCATAGTGATATTTCCTATAATAGTTCAATATTTATTTACAATGGTTTATTTTGGGAAGTAATATTTTGAGGTTCTTTTAATCAAGCCTTTTTTGACTGGAAACATCTTACCTCAATTTAAGAAGATTATATTGAAACATGTTCGAGAACAAATCAACATTAAGGATCGAATTTATAAACGCATTAGACCGTAAAAGGTGTTCTCTGCTGAGAAAGTTTTATCCTAATACATTTTGCTTACTCAGAAATCTATTCATGCGATAATAATTGTAAGCTACCTGACGAGGTAACTTAAGATCATAGCTCAAGATAGAAACTTATCGTGAGAATCCCGAAGGGAACCGATGTAGTTTGAAATCTTGACGCTTTATCCAAGATGCCGGACCTTGAAGACTTCGATCATGTTTTCGGTATATGCGGAGAAGAGGAATTTGATAGAGTCTACCAAAGAATTCAACTGGAAGAACAGGAGAATCGGCGTAATATTGCATGATGCAGACGTCGTTGTATATGGTATTATTTGCGGGATGCAAGCGTAAATGAGTTCCTCTATAGCAGACGAAAATAACGGAAGTGGTTTTATCACTGAGAATTCTGGGTAATTCATTGCCAATATTACGAAAACGTCAACTTTCATGCATGACCGGTAAGTCGGCTGTTAATTCGATCTCAGCAATTGCTCACGGTGAGTCAGCTCACCAGTGATTGGATGTAATTTGAGTAGAAACTAATGTATTGTTTATTTTTTATCATTTCACTCACCTCATACTTCATAATTTATAGCAGACCCAGGGTTTCTTCACGTAATTCGTGACATTGTCACAATGTCACGAATTACGTGAAGAAACCCTGGGTCTGCTATAAATTATGAAGTATGAGGTGAGTGAAATGATAAAAAATAAACAATATTAAAGAACCTCATAGTGTTATTTCCTATCTACATAACTTAAGAAACTAATGTATTTGCATGCGGCCCTAAATTGAGGTAAGATGTTTCCACTCTCAAAAATACTTTATTTATTTACAATATTATAACAAATTTTAAATTTATTTGATATGTACAGGAATGTGCCTAGTTCATGTTGAAGAATATATGAAAGCCAAAGAGTATCTTCTAACTGCAATACAAATGAGTCATCAGGAGACATCATACAATGAATTAGCCAAAATTCATCTCTTCGAGAAAGATATTCAAGGAGCCATAGGGATTTGTAATGCAGCTTTAGAGTAAGTGATAACCTTTATATAAATATATCTTGCATTGTATTTTTAAATCCTATTAAGGAAAGTTTATTTAAAAAAGTGTATGGAACTTAGAAGTTTTAGTTTTTAATTTCCACATGTATGCCTACTACTTACTAAATAAGTTGGAGAGATTACATAACAATAAATCATTTCAAACATCTTTACAGAAATTGATGATTTTCTTGGTTCTTTCAGATAGTTTCCTTTATAGATTCTATAAATGTCTGGAAGTACTTGAAGATGGAACAGGCAATTCAATGCCTATACCTTGAAGTGAAGATATATAATTAGCACTTAAAATTATTTTATGAATGAATGATTAATTTCAAATGAGTAATCTTACACACATGCACATAGACTTGCATATTTGCACAAAAAGAAACTGTTTTCAGGTGTATAAGATACTCCTATGAATAAAATGCACAAAGAAATTTAATACAATTTTCAAGAAATAACCTAATCTGGCTTATAGGCTTTCTTGACTGATTGTGTAATCATTATTTTTATTGAAATGGTAGTGCTACTTTTTTCTAATTCTGGCCTTTTCACACTTTTCCCATGATCCATGTGCTTTTCTTTATGCAAATTGTACAGTATCTCCTTCTGTTCACACCAAATTCTAATATTGTTTTCATTTGCTGAGGTGTCTAAAATGACTTTCAGCTTCTTTATTCCATTATCTTCCGCATCTTTTTTTACAACCTGCAATTTGAACTTGGAAAACAGTCATCAGTTTTTCTACTTTTTTTTTACTTTTCTACTTTTAAAAACTACAGAAAAATATCAAACTGAACACAAAATATCTAAATACATCATCTCAGTACTGATAAACATCAGTATGAAACTTGAATAGGAAAATATTTAATTTTAGGAAGTTTGAATAGGAAACCCTATTCTTAACCAATGGCATGCTAGAAGTCACATGAATGTCACACATCTACTTGATAGCATCATTAAATACCTACAAATATTTTGCAAGATAGATGGGAATGCTTATGATTTTGAAAAGAAGACAACAAACTTTACTTTTGTTATATAAGATGTATCCCAAGTTTAAGATGAATTTTTAAGGTAAAAAAGTGCATTTTACACATTGGAAAATATGGTAATAAGAGGGTACAGCTTTTAACCATAAATTACTGGAGATAAATATAGTTAAAATGTCTTTTAGGTTTAAGGTTGCAAAGTATGTTTTCTCAAAAAAATATATTTGTACAGTTGTTTATTCATGCATTTCTTTATTATGATGTTGAGTATTGGCCTGTTTTCACGCTGTACATAGTAGATGTAAAATCAAATACTGCCATGTTTAATTGCAAGGCATAGAATACTTCTCTGGAAGAAATTTCAAGATTTTAGCATGCAATGGTTGTAAATGTTGGGAAGCTAGAAGGAAAATTGTTTTTACTGTCAAATCCTGAACATTACAAACACATATTCATAGTAAATCATGTTTTAGGCAGTCATATCCTATCATAAATCACTATTTTACTAATCTGTAGCTTTTATTCGACTTCTGTTGATTTCTCATTTCCTTCGCAATCGCTTAATACTGTAATATAATTGCAGATGGTATCCTGATAGTTGTGAACTCTCTACTACACTGGGTTTGCTTTACATGAAGTCTGGACAATATCAGAGAGCATTTGAAAGGTTTGGTTCTGCTCTAGCACATGATCCTCTTTGTACCAAAGCTTTATTAGCAGCAGGTTCTGTAATGCAAGTAAGTGAAGTAATTTTTTCACAAACATTACTTTTGTAGGTTGTAAAGTGGATATAACAGATTAAACACAACAGCTTATTAATTATTTTAGAATCACCAGGACTTTGATGTAGCACTTTCTAAATACAAGATTGCAGCACAGTTCCTGCCAGAATCTACTTCTCTCTGGAACAACATTGGGATGTGCTTCTTTGAGAAGAAGAAATATATTGCTGTAAGTGCTATAAATATATTCTATTCTACAGTGTTCTACCCTAGGGCAGATATTTCACTGCAAACATAGCATTTTCAGGCTATGCTTTGTAGCTTTACTAGGGAGCTTTAGGTGTGATAGCTTCCCATTGCTTTACACACCAGAGAAGGATGATGATGATGATGATGATGGTCAGATGATGTTCGGGAACCTTTTGGGCCTTAAAGCTACTTGACATTTGTCTTACAGCTGAGGAAAAACCCTGGAAAAAAACCTCACCCAAGAAGCTTGTCCCGACCGGGAATCAAACCCGGGCCCACTGCATGACAAGGCAGCATCCTACCTCGAGACCACAGCGGTGGACCTATAAATGTAATTATATTATATTTTTAAATTTAATATTAATGAAAATAACACCTCACTTCATATTTCGTATTCTTGTTAGATTGGTTTCAGAGCAATGAATTCTCCATCATCAGTATTTACTCAAACCATTGTTCAGCCATGACTGATGATAGCTAATTAATTATTCTGAAATCAGTCTAAAAGAAGACAAAATATTCTGAGATGAAGTGTTATTTTTTTTTAATATTAAATTATTAATACCTTATGGTGTTACTTCCTATAAATTTTGAGAATAACATTATATATATATTTTTTTTTTCTTTCATAGTTCAAATAAAATTTTTAACATTGCAATGATGGACAAATTCTAATTTATAACATTATATCTTCATATATATATATAAATAAATTAATGTATACATGTATATGGGGGCATGCCATAGCATAGTGGTTAAGGCACTGCGCTACAAGCCGGAAGGTCAGGGATTTGAGTCCCGGTGGGGTCAGGATTTTTAAACTGACCCAAACCTTCTGGTGGCACAATGGCCCTGATGTCGACTCAGCCTCTAACGAAAATGAGTACCAGACATTTGTTTGGGTAAAGGCGGTCGTCATGCAGGGCTGACAACCCAGCTGACATCAGTGCCGATTGTCCAGAAAAAGTGGGAGCCTTAACCTCCTACTACCCCCAAGGGCCTCCTGAGGCCTGTAGTAGGATCACTTTACCTTTTTACTTTTATATACGTATACATAATTACAGTCAAAACTCCATATAACAAGATGATGTATAACGATAAACTTGTATAAAACAACATTTTTTTTATGCTTCCAGCTATTTTCATATACAGTAAAACTTTATTTTAACTTTTATAGGAATTAATCACTATGAGGTTTAATTTATGGTGAAATTAAATGTTACTTACCTTTCCTCATATAAATCTTCTAAGTAGATCGCAATTTCGAGACCATAACTGTCTCATCTTCAGTACTTTCTTGGCGACTGATGTTATGCCGATCGGAAGAAACTCTTCTTCTTCCCTCTGTTGGTGGAGCAAAGAAAACTATGAAAAAGAAAAAGAACACATAATTAATGTTGAAATAGATAACGGTTATGAAGAAAATATGGTACACAAGAAAATAAGTACATTTAAAAGACAAAAATTAATAAATGAAAGCACACTTATAAAAGAAACAGAAAAAATATAATTAAAGAAATTCACTTACCATTCATTGAAACACAATAAATTTCAAAAAGTTTAATAAGATTAGCACCAAAGAATGAATACAGCCTTAATAGGATAATTAAAACCAATAAAAATGAAAGAATTGAAAATGAAAACAAATCAGGAATTTATCAGATCAAATGCAGGGATTGTGACAAAATTTATATTGGAAAAACGAAAAGAAATTTGAAAATAAGGGTGAAAGAACACCTTAGAAACATCAAAAGGAGAAGTGGAAAGCAGCTGCTCATGCTTGGTCCGAAAAACATTTAATTGAATCAAAAGCGAGTCTAATTAAACATATAGACAAACAAAAGGAACTCACGGTTTGGGAAAAGATCCACATTCAGAAAAACAAAGGAAAGCTAATGAACTTCGAAATTTCAGCAAATTTTGACCTGATCCAGAGAAGAAGAGTTTCTTCCGATCGGCAGAACATCAGTCGCCAAGAAAGTATTGAAGATGAGACAGTTATGGTCTTGAAATCGCGATCTACTTAGAAGATTTATATGAGGAGAGGTAAAAAACATTTAATTTCACCATACAGTAAAACTTGTTTAATCCGGAACGTGAATAATGCAGAAATCTGTCCAAAGTGAACAAATTTATTGGTCCCAGCGAAATAATAGTAATTTTACATACATTTATTTTTGCATAGATTGGAAACGGTTCAATGCAGAAATGGAAGGTTATTTCTATACAATTAATGAAAAAAAAATGTATAAAGCAAAAAGACAGAAATAAATTAGTTTCCATTTCATTGAATTCCCATTAGGCCAATAAAACAATATGGAGTGATTCCTGCCACCGGGTTAAGTAGAGATTATACATGTACCTGAAATTTTATTTCGGCCTCCCTGCAGACCCGTTATGCAATACAAATAACCAGTGCACTGAAAATCTTAAATTAGTGTAACTTCTGAGACCGATCTTTCACAGGTAGCATTCTGAATTTACAGAATAAAGATGGCTGGAACGTATGTATCATTATCATTAAATGAAAAAGTGAAAGTGATTGAAGATATATCTCCAAATTTCCGGACCGATGCTCCAAAGTCAAGATCAAGCTTTTGCTAAATTCCTAGGGAATAATGATTTCAAGGCATCTTTAGGTTGGCTGGACAGTTTTAAAAGACGACACAATATAGTGTGGAATAAAATTTGGGGGGAATCGAAGGATATGACCAAAAGTAAGTTAGTGAGCGGAAACCGAAACTGCATACTTTAATTTCAGGATATGCACTTAAGAGACATTTTTAACGCTGATGAAACGGGACTGTTTTTCATGCATTATCGTTGAAGTCGCTCATACATACTATACTTCACTTTTCAAAGGCAGCAGAACTACAATTAATCCAAGGCACGTAAAAAGACATACGATACTCTATAATCTAATATTATTAATAAGTTTTAGTATTTTTGATAATGCGGAAGTGTGTCTAATGTGGAAATAAAAAAAAAATGGATCCCATGCAATTCTGCTTTGAGCAAGTTTTACTGTTGTTTATTTTTTATTATTTCACTCACCTCATACTTCATAATTCATAGCAGACCCTGGGTTTCTTCACATCTTTTGTTACATTCTCAATGCTGCGTCAGTTGTGAACGTGACGCAGCATTGAGAATGTCACAAAAGATGTGAGGAAACCCAGGGTCTGCTATGAATTATGAAGTATGAGGTGAGTGAAATAATAAAAAATAAACAATATTAAAAAACCTCATAGTGTTATTTCCTATCTACATAACTTAATAAGTTTTACTGTATTAATAATGTTAAATATCACTCATTACAATGATGAATAAATTTTGGAAAACACCTCCTTTTTTAATAGCATTTATGGTTTGAATTGAAACAATACAACAGCAAGTGAGATGAAGTTCTTGCACTGAACAGCAGGCCACACCAAACATGATTATATAAAAAGTGAAGACATACTACAGGAACTTAACATGGACCCCATTATGAATAATATCCATAAATACCAAGATAATTGGATACACCATGTGAAACAGATGCCCAGAGATAGGATCCCCAGGGCAATTTTAAACTACCAACCACAGAGAAAGATCAATTGGACATCCGCCGAAAGGATGGAAGGAAAATTTTTGTAGATGTAACAATTCTTAAATTTTGTATTTAAGTTTTTTTTTTTACAAAATTTATATGACAATTGCATGTCTAAAATTAAAATTGGCAGTAAATTGTCACATGGTTTTACGATATATAAAGGTCTTCATCAAGGTTGTTGTCTATCACCGACTCTGTTTAAAATATATGTACATGAAATATTAAAGAATTGGAGGAGAAAATGTTCAAGCATGGGAATTCCTATTTCAAACAACAAAACTTTATGCAACTTACATTTTGCAGATGATCAAATTGTTAATTGCACAAGATTATGAAGATTTAGAATATATGACTAGAAAATAATAGAAAGGGGGGGGAAAAAATTATTGGGGGAAAAAATGGGATTACCTTTGAACATTGAAAAAAACAAAAATATTATCCCAACTGGTGAACCAGAACAAAATTTAATTTTGGAGACTGGAGAATCAATAAAATCTTGTAGTGAGATCACATACTTAGGAATTAAAATAAATAAAAATGGGAGTTATGAAGAGGAAATAAGAAATAGAAATAATAAAGAAAAATTTGCAATCGCTTACCTCAATGGAATATTGTGGGATAAAAATATAAGTAATAAAAATAAAATGAATATTTATGATACAATTGTTAAAATCATCATTACTTATGGAGCAGAACTTTGGCCATTAACAACAAAAACAAATAAGTACCTTTTGGCAACGGAAATGGATTTTATACGAAGAGCAGCAAGAATTTCAAGAAGAGAAAAAAATTAGGAACTCAGTTATAAGGGAGAAAAAGAAGATTGAAGACACTATTTTAGATTATATTAAAACTCAGCAATTAAGATGGTACAGACATGTCCAGCGAATGGAAGAGGATCAACTACCAAAATCTGTTTTGGAATGGAAACCTGAGGGAAGACGAAGCAGAGGAAGACCTAAAACCTCCTGGAGTCAGGGAATATGTTTATATATGAAGGAGTAACATTTACAACCAGGAGATTTGATGGACCGACAAAATTGGGTAATAGGAATCCATAGATGTCAAAGACATTAATCAACCGATGATCTATCTATCTAACAATTCTTAAAGGACTATAACATGCCATGACATTGATGATAATTGAAACAATCAAAAGTTTAATTTGCCTGTGAACAATACATACTTTGAAGTTCAATGGCTTTCGGAGTGTCATAGTTTCACAAGAAGAACAATAGCAGGTACTAGGTTAATAACTGAGACTTCTATAGAGGGGTGAAATTGGATATTGTACATAGTAAAAGATAAAATAAACTATTCCACTTTAGTATGCAAGTCTCAAAGAGGTAAGCACGTTAATTTTGGAAACAAGATTATCATTTAGATAATTAGATGGGATAAATCAGACAACAATTGTCACTGCACTTTATGAGCTTAGAGTTTCAGTTTGCTGGTGTTAATATGGCCTCTTTTCAATTTGCTCACCACTTCAGCAAATCACTTTACTTATTGTGTACGGAGAGGAATGTATATTTGTCATATTTGAAGAGAAAAATTATACACTCAGACTGGGATTTTAACCCTGGACATTTGTGGAGTGTAAAGATTGCTGTATAAGGGATGATGTATTGATGATGAAAAAAAGAGAGAAGGTAAAACTTGATGCCGGCATATTGTTTACTCCTGTTGAAAAATACCAAGGGGTTGCCAGGCTGTACTAATTCATGTATAACTTATTGAGTTATATTTGAATATAACTTTGGTTAAACAGATTTTTGTAGGATGTATTCTGAAGACTACATAACAGTGAGCTATATATCTTTATAATATATTAAGAACAGTTAAGTCTTGTAGGCAGCGATGGGCAGTATATGTGACATGAATGGTAAATGAGGGGCACGGAAATTCCTTGTAGAAAACCAGAGAGAAAGCACCCAGTAGGTAGGCCAAGAATGAAGTGGGAGAATAACATTAACCATGATTTGAGGGAAGTAGATTAAGATTATACATGCAATGATTGGTAAACATTAGCTCAGGATAGGAATGTATGGAGAGCTTATATCCATGTGGCCTGAGTCTATGGGTTCAATAATCCTGTCGGATTAGTTGGTTTGTTATAGGGTTTTCCATGTCTAGAAAATAGTATTGCTATTATGGGAACGTTGTAGCCACTTGATGCCGCAGAGTGAGTGACAAAGATGGAAACATATCTCCTCCTCCTCCTCCTCCTAGCATAAGTACAACAGCAACATCATTTTATGGCACAATTATCTTCACTACTGCTAATAAATCTAATTCGTGATCATTCTAATGTGGTTACTAAACAACAATTAACATTTGGAATTTTATAGATTGTGACCACAGAAACGTCAGTAGCTTCAGAACATTCTAAACCACATATGATATATTAGTTGCATCTCTTTTTTCACCACAGCTGTACATGTCAAAACAAGTTTTGTTGATACAGGTTGGTTTAGTTGCATCTCCTCTAGCCACTGTTCCAATAATTGAGTTCACCCCCCCCCCCTAACGTTATTAAAAATTGTGTGATAATTATACATTGCATAATGAAATTTTTCATAAATCAGACACCCACTTTCTTGGCAAAGTGATGAGTGAAACTATTTAACTTAAATTATTTATTTCAATTATATTAATTTTGGTCTGGGAAAGCTGAAGATAAAACAGAGAATTGTTTTGAAACATGTCCAAGAACAAATCAACATTAATATTGAGGTAAGATGTCCAGACCAAAATTAATATAATTAAAATAACCTCAAAATATAACTTCCTAAAATTAAATATTATTTATTTCAAACTAATTGACTAATAAATCAATATCAAAAGACATGTGAAAATCCCTATAGTTAGTATTCTATTTCTATTATTAACACTACGGGTTGTATCTATGAATGCGTTAGACTGTAAAAGTCATTCTCAGCTTGTACTCTGCTGAGAAAGTTGCATCCAAAGACGTTTTTGCATACTCAAAAATCTGTTCATGTGATAATAATTGTCGAAATTCCTAAGCTATCTGGTGAGGTGACTTTGCAGAGAACGAATTGTGAGCAACCCGATGGGAACTGATGGTAACCGATGTACTTTGAAACCTTGCTGCTTTATCCAAGATGTCGGACCTTGAAGACTTCAATCATGCTTTCGTTATATGCGGAGAAGAGGAATTTGATAGAGTCTACCAAAGAATTCAACTGGAAGAACAGGAGAATCGGCGTAATATCGCGTGATGCAGACGTCGTTGTATATGGTTTTATTTGCAGACGAAAATAACGGAAGTGGTTTTATCGCTGAGAATTCTGGGTAATTTCTTGCCAATATTACAGAAAAAAACTACTTTCATGCATGACCAGTCAGTGACTCGCTAATTCGAACTTTGCATGTGCTCATGGAAAACTCAGCTCACCAGAGACTAATGTATTTGCATGCGGCCCTACATGTAATTCATCAAAACCTCATTATGAGGATATCCGTAGTATAGGAAACAACTGGCAGGGCATGAAATATTGTTATACCGAAGTTTGACTGTTGTAAAGGCACTATGAGGTAATAATTATTA
Source organism: Diploptera punctata (assembly GCA_030220185.1). Classification (NCBI taxonomy): domain Eukaryota; kingdom Metazoa; phylum Arthropoda; class Insecta; order Blattodea; family Blaberidae; genus Diploptera; species Diploptera punctata. The sequence continues at coordinate 40,846 of JASPKZ010009205.1, forward strand.
AAATTGAGGTACACTTCATATGCACTCCAACTCGTAAGATGAATTCTTTTTCACCTGGATATATTTTAGAGACTTCTGTCCCCATTGTCAACTAGATTATGACTGTCAGAATATATTTCTGATTCAGTTTTAGTAACTACATCCTTATAAAAATCAAATGAATCATGAATTCTTCTTACCTCACACATATATATTATTTAACACAGTTATTATTAATTTGATGTATGAGGTAAGAAGAATTCACGATTCATTTGATTTTTATTAAGAAAACCTCATAATGTAAAAATTCTCAACTTTATTATATGAATTATATCTTTATTCAGTTAGACATGTTTGTCTAGAATGTGAAGTTGATGAAAAATTAATTACTTTTTTTTTATTTTCATGACCAGGTCTTTAAATTTACATTACAATTTTTAAAAGTTATTAATATTTTAGCCTGCAAATATTGTTGTGTTAACTAAGTTGATGGTGTTAATCAGTGGCCAAGAACAAGTACGAGGGAGGATCAAATATAAACTGGAAGTTGTATCTTGAGGCTCTGGTAGCGAACTGCGAAGGTTGCAGTTTGGAGGGGAAGTTGGTGGGGGTGTCTGGAGTAGGGATCTTGATGTGTCGCACTCCGAAGAGTGGCCACTTGCTTCAGTATGCCATCAGCGAGCAAGAGGTACACACGTCTGTTGCACAATGCATTATTATTAAGTTTTTGGCAAAAGAAGGCACTAAACCTTCTGAAATTTTGAGAAGGCTCCATGTGCAGTTTGGGGAAGCAACCCTTTCGAAGATGCAGGTGTATGATTGGCGCAAAAAAATTTTAGTGGGCTGGGATTCAGTGGAAAATGAGCCCCACCAAAGATGGCAACGAACAAGCATCACTTCAGACAACATTCTTGCTGTATGGGACCTTATTGAGGAGGATCAGCGCGTAACAATTTCTGAAATTGCTTCACACGTTGGAATAAGCTTCGGAAGTGTTCAAGTCATCATCAGTGATGAACTCAATTCCGAAAATTGTCTGCCAGGTGGGTTCCTCGGCTCCTCAGCCAGGAACAAAAAAAATTTGATGAAAATTCACTGGACACCTCTGGAACATCCTCCTTACAGTCCAGATTTGTCACCCTGTGACTACCATTTGTTTGGGCCACTGAAAGAAGACCTGGGAGGAAGGCGGTTTGGTGACAATGCAGCGGTAGAGGAGTTCGTGCGCAACTGGCTGACTACATGTCATCCCTCATTCTTCAAGGACGGCATCAAAAAGTTGCCAACTCGATGGCAAAAGTGTGTTGGAAATGCAGGAGACTATGTAGAAAAATGAGGTGGTGGTTTTGTATTTTTTTGTTAATTCAATAAAATTGTAAACAATAATTCCGGTTTATATTTGATTCACCCTTGTAACACATTCTATATAAAGAAAGCAGTATCATGCTTTCAGGGGAATCATATAAAGCACTGTTTCTGTTTCGGTAACAACATTAATCACACGATTAATGAATAATAAATTCATAAAACCATCATATTTCTTATATGTTTCAATAAATTACATTATTGGTATGGGAACTGGTGATCAAAACAAATCAAATTTACTGCCATATGTATTAAGACATACAATTGCATATACATATATCTTTGTTTTGTGCTGTATGCATTTTTTTCATCTACAATCAAAGTGAGCTTTAGATTAGTTTTATCTTGCTCGCATATTAGCCTAATATATGAGGGATGAAAGTTAGTGAACTTACAAACTATTGAGTGTCATATTTAAATTAATATCGGGAAGTAAACATTATGAGGTTATATCATTAATAGAGAATGGAGAACATATTTTAATCGACTCACCTCATACATTTTCAAACTTCTGTGATACCGACGGTTTCAGACAATATCATGTCCTTCATCAGTCATGGCGTCCATTGATGAAATTCCGTGATTGTTGATTTCTTAAGTGACATCACCTCTTGTGCTGCTATCTTTCGTTGGGATTATAAACTTTGTAATTAAATTTTTATCCACCGGAATATCGAAATTCATAGATCGATATTTATTCTTCTGAATGAATATCATTTCCCAAATTGTCAATTCCAACGGTTTATCCAACTGTTTTAAAAGTTTTGCTTCTTTTTCAATTTTATGATGTTCTAGTAAACTATGTGCAGCAATTGCTGATTTTTCAATTTCACAATTTTTAATATTTCTAAAATGTTCTTGAGTGCGTGTTTCTAAATTCCTTTTTGTTTTTCCTATGTATACTTTGCTACAATCATTACAATTAATTTGATAAATTCCAGATTTCTTACTGTCTGGGATGTTGATTTTTTATTGGTATTTAAAAGTTTTTCCAGACTAAATTTATTAATTGGTGCCAAAGTAATGTTGTATTTGTCAAATATTTTTTGAAATTTCCCATGTACTATTGGATGGTAAGTAATTTTCTTGAAATTATTCTTTTCGTTACTAACCATTTGTAGGGTAGAGCATTCTTTAAGTTTTTTTATCTTTCTGAATTTCTTTAATTTGTTAGATATTATATCCTTATTAAAACCATTTAATCTGGCTATATTTAGGATGTTTTCATATTCTTTCTTAAAATTTTCTCCTTTTAATGGGACCGTTATAAATCTATATAAGATTAAAAGGAGAAAATTTTAAGAAAGAATATGAAAACATCCTAAATATAGCCAGATTAAATGGTTTTAATAAGGATATAATATCTAACAAATTAAAGAAATTCAGAAAGATAAAACAACTTAAAGAATGCTCTACCCTACAAATGGTTAGTAACGAAAAGAATAATTTCAAGAAAATTACTTACCATCCAATAGTACATGGGAAATTTCAAAAAATATTTGACAAATACAACATTACTTTGGCACCAATTAATAAATTTAGCCTGGAAAAACTTTTAAATACCAATAAAAAAATCAACATCCCAGACAGTAAGAAATCTGGAATTTATCAAATTAATTGTAATGATTGTAGCAAAGTATACATAGGAAAAACAAAAAGGAATTTAGAAACACGCACTCAAGAACATTTTAGAAATATTAAAAATTGTGAAATTGAAAAATCAGCAATTGCTGCACATAGTTTACTAGAACATCATAAAATTGAAAAAGAAGCAAAACTTTTAAAACAGTTGGATAAACCGTTGGAATTGACAATTTGGGAAATGATATTCATTCAGAAGAATAAATATCGATCTATGAATTTCGATATTCCAGTGGATAAAAATTTAATTACAAAGTTTATAATCCCAACGAAAGATGGCAGCACAAGAGGTGATGTCACTAAAGAAATCAACAATCACGGAATTTCATCAATGGACGCCATGACTGATGAAGGACATGATATTGTCTGAAACCGTCGGTATCAAAGAAGTTTGAAAATGTATGAGGTGAGTCGATTAAAATATGTTCTCCATTCTCTATTATTGAGTGTCAATTCAATGCTAAACAACATTTTTCAGCAGTTTAATATGTTAGTGACATTACTGTATCCAATTTCTGTGAGTACTTTAAAGCTATTCTAGTATAAAATAGAGCTTCTTGGAATTTTTCACTTGAGTCATGTTTATTAGAAGAACTTTTGAGGAAATGGTTATCTAGGAGAGAAAGATGGAATATCAATTTCTCTGAACTTGGCGAGATAATAATCTGCCATAGTGTCAAATGTGAATTATGTGTATAACATTTCACTTATTCATAAAACCGTAATAAATATAAATTAAATTATGCTAAATTATTATAATATATACTTTAAAGTACTATCTGTTGTGATTTTTATCAAAGCAAACCTACCCCTCAATTTACTATTGATTACTTAAAAATTATAATATTCAATACTTTGAATATCTGAATGATCAATACACACCACTGATATAAAGGATTTAAGTGCATAAAGAACTACTGTTGGCAGTCATATTGAAAAAATATAGATATCAAATAATTTTGCTATATTTTTGCAGGCAATCAGCTGTTTGAAGAGGGCAAACTATTTATCTCCATTTGATTGGAAGACACTTTATAACCTGGGACTGGTGCATCTTCAACAAAGCAGTTTGCTTCAGCATTTCATTTCCTGTCTGCAGCAGTAAATCTCCAGCCCACTTCTGCCAGAACCTATATGTTGTTAGCCTGTACGTTTTTTAAAAGCTAAACATCTAATAAGTTTAAGGTTAATACATATATACTGACTGTAGCTGAGTGGTTAAGGTAAGATGCCTTGGAGCGTGGCTTTGGTACTTGTTTGTACTGGTTCAGGTCTCTCTGAGGAAAAAAATTTTCTTATGGAATTTTGGCCAGCATGGGACCAGTGCCAACCATTATCGTGAGGAATTTAAGTAGCTACAATAAGTAGCATCTTCAGGTTGAGAAAACTAGCTATAACGGCTGAGAACCTGAGATGCTGACCACATGTCACCCCAAATACTGGCTGGATGATTGTCTACCTCTGTGATTGACACATGTAGATATGAGGCCAGCACTGGCTGATAGGTCAAGGGCCTTCTAGATCTGTCATGCCTTAAAAAAAATGTGCTCTGAGAAACACCATAAGCATCTAAAATAGAAGAAATAGCAATGTCTTGTCACCCAGCCCAAGTAAGAAATCTATGCCTTTATAACCGTTTTCTTTCTTTTTTATTTTAAGTCTCTTAAACATGTTTGGTCATGTACCTGCAAGTTGCATATGTCAGTCAGTATTTTATTTAACGGCAGTCTTTATCAATCAATGATAAAGAGAAAAACATCTATCTGAATCAGGAATCGAACCCCAAACTTCAGTTTTTTGCGCTGATGTTCTGATAACAGACTTCCTTCATATAACTAACTCACTTATACTATCGAACCCATAGGTTCATGGCTGCACGGATTTAAGCTCTCTATACATCCCTATCCTGAGCTAATATTTTCCAATGATCCCCTATGTAATCTAATTTCCTTAAATCACTGTTAATGTTATTCACCCACTTCATTCTTGATCTACCAACTGGGTGTTTTTCTTTAGGTTTTCCTACAAGAATTTCCTCATTCATGGCATATGTCCTGTCCATTAGAGTCTATCATACTGGTTTCATTCAGCTCACTGTTGTGTAAGTCTTCTCCATTCACCTGTCTGTTCATCTCTACCTGATCCAAAAATTTTTCTAAGAACTTTATTCTCAAATACTCAATCTTTTCTCCTCCCTTAAAGTAAGAGATCATGTTTTGCATCCTTATAATATAACTGGGAGAATAACAGTTTTATATATTTTCAGTTTAGCGTTGTTTAGATTAGTTGGGGCGACAATAGTCCCTGTAATGCATAATAGGATTCATTTCCGAATTGAGCCTATGTTTAATTTCTTTGTGCATTTCATTTCTATTTGTAATATTATTGTTCCTACTTCCTACTTCTTCGATATTTCCCTCATTTGTCATTAACTATCCATTTCCATTATATAATGTATTTCTATGTGTGAACATATATTTAATTATCATGAGTTAGTTATTTTGACTCACCTCATAAAAAAATATATATATATATATATATATAATAAGTATGTAAGTGACACTTGAAAGAGCATTAAGTTTTAGGTTTATGATTTGTCTTTTATCAGTTCTTTCAACGATCCCGTCCATCTTCTGCATTGTTTGTAATGGTATCGCTTGCATTTTTGTCCACATATCTTACATTCACACGAGTCACTCAGTTGGTGGAATTTTGTATTTTTGCACATTTTATGATGTTGCCAGGCCTATGATTGCATGTATATATATATATATATATATATATATATATATACATAGACATGAAGTGAGTCAAAATAACCAACTCATTAATAATTAAAAGAAACCTCATAGCGTTATTTCCTACATATATTAAATAAACCATATATTTAGTTTTGTTGATGTTTACTTCCATTCCCAATTCCTTAGTCTTAATCAACAGAATGTGCATGTTGACTCTTAGTATCTCCTTACTATTGCCTACATCATCAGCATTCACATTCAGGTACAAATTCATCTCTTAACTCATTCTATTGACCCCATATCAAGTGCTGTGAACCATCATTCACAGATACACATTGGATTCCTTACAGTAAGAAGACAAGAATTAGTTCAGTGGTCAGATCATCAGTGCATAAAGCTGAAAGTTAATGGTTTGATTTCTAGTTCAGGCAGAAATTTTTCTTATTTGAAGAAAAAAATTATATGCCCGAACTGGAGCTTGAACTCAGGACCTTTGACTTTCTAGGTCAATACCCTACTGCCTGAGCTACCTGAGCAAGTTCCAATCTAAATGCAAATTTCTGCTTATATACGCTGTTAATTCAATAGAAATTTGTCTTTTTATCATTGTTTGCAATAGATCAGTTGTATACATTAATTTACTTACTTCATAGTAATAGCTATAGTTTTCTAATATTAATTTAATAAATTTATTACAAATATAGCTATAGCTGCATGGAATCCCATCATGCCTTCTTAATGTAGAAGCCATTCAATGTGTATTTGTGAATAATTGTTCATTGCATTGGTGTGGGATCAAGAGAGTAAGTTAAGAGGAGAATTTGTGTTTGAATGGGAAGGAAGCCTAAATTAGCTCAGTGGTCAGACCATCAGCGCATAAAGCTGAAGGTTCGGGGTTTGATTCCTGGTTCAAGCAGAAGCATTTTTTCTCTTTACCATTGATTATAATAGTTTAGTTGTGTACATTAATTTACTTATAATGTTCATAGTAACAGCTTTAGCTTCTTAATATTAATTTAATAAATTTATTATGATCTTTAACAAATCAATTTTAGGTGTAAAAGGATGAGTACATTTTCTTCAGAGGTATCTTATTTCAGGGTTAAAGCTCAATATGTGCCATAAATATAGTCTTTAGCGTACATAGCTTTACTTTTTTCTGAAGGGGCAGTTAAAAAAACTCACTTCATATTTTCTTAGACAATATAATATATAACTGTGTTCCATGTATACTTTTATTATCCCTTTATATTTTAAACTTTCTTTACTAAGCCAATTACTTAATCTAATTATAGGTTGTTATTATTATTATTATAATTACTATTTTTCTTTCTTTCCCTTGTAAACTTTAAATTGTGTAGCCTATATCTATTATGTATCATTAATCAACATGTAGGTAATTTATAATTGTTTTTATATGTATAATTTAACCCTGGTGAAGTGCAAGAGGAGACCTTATGATCTTAACTCCATCAGGTAAAATAAATAAATAAAAATACTCTTAAAAAATATATCAACCCCAGTCAGATTTGAACCCAGGAATCTAACTGTGTACATCTGTTAATGTTTGTATACATATGTTGTGAGTAAATTAAACTGACATTCAATTTTAATGAATTATGAAATGATGATTAATGGTGATCAGAAATGTGATAATAGAATTCCAATCCAGCATTTTGATTGACAACTGAGAAAAATCCCAACCAGGTTGGTTGGCACTGGAATTTGAACTCAGGATCTCAATATTTGTTTAACCTTTTAGTGTTTAATTATTTTTACATATGAAATGTAATAGGATTTTCTTAATATTTTGGCCTGAATCTGGGAACTTAATTTTTGTTGTAGTGGTGTTGAAGAATCTGGGAGATTATGACAATGCAAGACATGCATTTGAACAGGCAGCTAAACTAAATAAAACTGATGCTTCAGTAGCACTCAATTATGCAGTTCTTCTCAATTTGATGGGAGAAAAAGAGAAAGCTGCAGCACAACTGAGGCGATTTCAGGAATTGGCAGAAGGAAGCTCAGAGCTAGATCAAGAGGTAATAAAAGAATTTAATTATGGTTCTTGATATTGACATTTTTCCATCATTATCTGATTATATAAAAGTAAGTAATTCTCTAGCTCTTATAAAGAATTCAATGCTGACAACATAGTCACTTTTCACACTAATGTTATATAATAGCAATTTAATGTTTACATTGACTTAGGCTTTCGCAGCTGGAGTTCATATTGTGATCTTGTAGTAGACATTTTCTGGGCTGTTGACCATAGTCATGAGTAGAGATCGGATGTTAGGGAAAATGCCTCATCATCATCATCATAGTACTTTCACGAATTTAGGCCATTTGTTGACCTGTTTCGGCCTCAAGAGAAACACCATCCAGAAGTTTTTTGAGTGGACGTCCTGGTCTTCTTCTTCCTGCAGGTTGATATCTTAACATTAGTTTGGGTATTCTGTGATCTTCCATCCGATGAACATGTTGTATCCATCTTGACTTATAATCAGAAATTTTGTTTTCTAAAGATTCCATGTGTAATTCTTCTAAGATGTCTTCATTTTTTTTGTGATCTAGTAGTGTGTATCCTGCAGTCCTCCGAAGATGGAAAAATGCATATAGTTATTTATTATAGATAATATAAAAGTGACTTCATATAAGTTCATACCGACGAACCTAGAGTTGTTTTCCACAAAGTTAATTTTGCCTATAAATGCCTCTTTCAGCTTATAATGCCTATTTGCAATTTTTTCTCGAAATTAACTCAGTATTTCAATGAAATCAATTGAAATGGACAAACTTTATGGCACAAATCATTTCATAGAAGTTTTCAAGTGTTCCTTTTATAAATTCCCTTAGAATATTTTAGGATAAGGGTGGCAATAACCCAGCAGGTCCTCCTCAATGCACTCCCGTTAGGTAAATATTGTATTTTTCCACCTCATGCATTCCTGTTGAGCAAAATAGCCCTAAGCTATGTCCCATTGTATTATGCTCCGGCTCTAAGGCTTGGAGAAAAGTTCTTTGCTTCTTTTCAGTACAAACATTGCTGAGTGACAAAGAGGGTAGATGGCTCAAGTTTTTCTTTCTCTGTCTCACACCTGGTGTTGAAACCGGCAATATTATTTTTGATGTTGGTAACATTGAATTTAGTCTGCAGTCCTCATTCACAGACAGGTGCTTCAAAGACAAAGTGGTGCAGCAAGTGGTTTTTTTTTTTTACTTTTAGAGCAGTTTTTTTAAGATACCTAAAGAGCAGACAACAGTAAAATACAAACTGACCAATTTCGTGAAAGAATTTGGTGCAGAAATATTCTCAAGTGACGGTTCTGCTCGTTGTGAAAAGAAAAACGAATTCCAAAAGCATCTCTGATATCTTCGCCTGCTATTGATAGCATATGTTTATATTCTTAACGTAAGACTGTATGTCTGTTATGTTGTAGTCCATTTTTGGTAAGATCCTATTTTGAGTCTTTTAGTGCCTATATTAATGATTTTTAGTGCCTTTACGCCTGCCTATTTTGATATTTTTAAGTGCCTAACTTTCAGACTCTAGTCATGAGGCTTAAAATTCCCCCATGTTTTGCAGAGACTACATCTACCCTTCAAGGGTTGACTTGAAACTGGCTATTTCATCGACTGCCTGCCTTATTTATATAGTTCCCCAAATAAAAAAAAATTTCTATCAATTCAACTTAGATGAATATCAGTTTAAGGAGGAGTTCCATAGTAATTTTTGTGCAGGGTCATATTTTGTTAGTTATGTACTGTCACATTATCATATGCAGAGTTATTTAAAAAATAGAATATCCTTATAACTAACTTGGTGACACTGTTGAACCCATAGGTTTATGGTTGCATGGACATAAGCTCTACATACATCCCTATCCTGAGCTAATGTTTTTCCAATCATTCCCTGTGTATTCATAGTTAATTCATTGAATTTCCTGTGTATTTTACCTCCCTCAAATCATGGTTAATGTTATTCTCCCACCTCATTCTTGTCCTACGACATTGGGTGCTTTCTCTGGTTTTTCTGTAACGAGTTTCCAAGTCCCTTTTTCATTCCCAATTCGTGCCACATATCCTGCCCATCGCAGTCTAAAAGACTTAACTGTTCATATTACATCTGGCTTCCCATAAAGATCATGTAGCTCACTGTCATGTAATCTTCTCTCCATTCATCACATGTATGTTCATCTCTTTGGTCCAAAAATTTTCCTAAAAACTTTATTCTCAAACTCGTAATCTTTTCTCCTTCCTTAAAATAAAGTTCATGTTTCACACCCATATAAGTGAAGAATAACTCAAACTCACTGGCACTATCGAACCCATAGGTTCATGGCCGCGCGTATATAAGCTCTCCATACATCCCTATCCTGAGCCAATGTTTTCCAATCATCCCCTGTATAATCTACTTCCCTCAAATCATAGTTAATGTTATTCTCCCACCTCATTCTTGGTCTACCAACTGGGCGTTTTCCTTCTGGTTTTCCTACAAGAAGCTTTCATGCATGTCTTTTCATTCCCCATTTGTGCCACATGTCCTGCCCATCGCAGTCTACGAGACTTAATTGTTGTCATTATATCTGGCTTCCTATAAAGACCATGTAATTCACAGTTATGCAGTCTTCTCCATTCTCCTGTCTGTTCATCTCTCTTTGGTCCAAAAATTTTCCTAAGACCTTTATTCTCAAATACTCGTAATCTCCTTTCCTCCCTTAAGTAGGAGTCCATGTTTCTCATCCATATAATATGACTAGTAGAATAATAGTTCTATATATTTTCAATTTAACGTTTTTTAAAAGGAGTTGGGAAGTCAAGAGTCTCTGCAATGCATAATAGCACGCATTTCCAGAATTGAGCCTATGTTTAATTTCCTTGTGCATCTCATTCCTGTTTGTGATTATTGTTTCTAGATATTTGAATTCGGCCACTTCCTCAAATTTCCCTAATTTGTCATTAGCTGTCCATTTCCATTATATAATGTATTTTTATGTGTGACCATATATCTAGTTTTATCGATATTTACTTTCAGTTCCAATTTCTTAGTGTTACTCAATAATGTGTGTGTGTTGGCCTTTAGTATCTCTTCACTATCGCCCAATAGTACTACATCATCGACATAAACTAACAGCTTATTAATACCATTGAGTTGTAGGCCTTCTTCATCCTCTAAAGATTTCATAAAGAATAACAGTTTTAGGTATTTTAAGTTTAATGTTTTTTGCCCTTATACTCATACTTAATATATGCTAAAATATTCATGACCAATTTGTGTGTTTGAATTACAGTTATTACTTGTAGCACAGAACTTAAGTAAGAGTTTGACGACAAACACTGAAACTGAGGGAGATAACGTGGAAAAGAGTGACCCAAGCAAACCAGAATCTGGGGATGAAGATGAGGAAATGGATCCTGATGCTGTTTGAATGCACCAAGAACAGTGACATAATCAGTCATTGTTAATTTGTTACATAACTTTCACCAAGATATATATATATATATATATATATGAAGAAATGTTCATAATGATTTGAAAATCAAGTGCACTTAGCTTATTGTCATTGAACACTAATGAACTTTCATGATTCTAATGTCAGTCACTGCACTGTTTTTAGGTATGTAATATTTCTATATTTGAAGAGAAAAATTATATGCTCAGACTGGGGTTTGAACCCAGGACATTTGACTTTCTAGGTCAATGCTCTACCACTGAGCTACCTGAGAACTCCAATCTAAACACAAACTTTTCTCTTATACATTGTTAATTCCGGAGCACCAAATGCTATGAGCATTTGCTCAATCATGCAAATGGCAGCTTCTATATTATGAAGACATTTGGGAATTTAAACACTGAAGAATGAGTCATTTTTTTTCATCTTACCTCATAGTTTATGTTTTCTTAAGCACGGGAACTGCAGTTTTCAAAAGAACACATCCCTTCCATTTTCAACCAACATTATTACTACTGGACAACCAGACATTATGACTAATGTAGGTTGAAAATGGAAAAGATGTGTCCTTTTAAAAATTGCAGTTCCCATGTTTAAAAAAACAAACTATGAGGTAAGATGTGTTGTATTTTAGACCCTCATAAACTATTCAATCGAACCCAAGACTTCAATAGCATGACATAAGTATTTACACAATCACGTACGCCGGATGTTTTCTCTTTTGCTTTATCGTTGCCACAGCCTGGAAACCGCTCCTAATTATGCGTAACGCACACATGTATTATTTCAAATCATTGTTAAAGGTCACGCGTACATTCCCTTTCGTTTAGAGATCTTAAAAGTCCTTCAAGGCGTGGACAAATACAGTATATAAACCCATGGCATACGTCCCAAAGTTGTTACATCGAAGGGAACGCTACTGGAGGATAGATAATGCTGAGAGACAACCATGAAACTCTATCTGCTCGCGTTAATTGGTAAGACTGTCCATTTGTAATACTTCTAAAGCATTTTTAATAATTTTACTCAATTTTAATCATTTGTAATCATCTTTTGATTTCTTTATGATTGTTCTAATGGGAACAAATTAATTGGAGTAAATACTTTACATTTCTTTACAAAGAAATAGCTGGCTGAATACTCTATAAGTACAGATTAAATTCTAATTGTAAAGAGAATATAAACTTGAATATTAACAAAACATTATTATATTAACTTCTAAAAGTACACATTTATCTATCATTAAAGTTATTATTTAAGCAAAGTGTTGTTTTCAAATTTATTTCGAGTCACCCACCCAATACCAAGGGTACCAAACACAACAATTGGTGGCATGCTGTTGGATAATTGATTTTCCCTTGGGAGTCACGAACCGCCCGCCGAAGTAACACGTTAGTATACTATTGGTATTGGGTGCACTCGTTTCAAAATAGGAGAGCAATAATTTTAAATGTGTTGGTGGAATTCATGTTTATGTTGTTCATGTACTAAATCTTCCCGCTTATTTACTGTGTTATTAGTACACATTGTAGCCGCTTCTAGTGAGAGAACCTTGACGGAAGCATCTGACTTTGCTGAAATTCTAGTTTTTGAATTTTTGAGGAAATATACACGCATAGACCCTAAGAAAGTAAGAGAACATAGAGCAGATTTTTTATATTTATTAGTAGATACGAAATTTGAGATCACAATTTTAGGTAAACCTAACGGATATAAAGCCCCCTCCTACAACGTTTATACAAATGACGGAAAAAACGGCACGGTTATATTTGATGTTGAAACTAGACTAGAATATAGATACTGCCCTAAAGACTTAGAAGTTGTTGATTTCCATATCGAGAGAACAGATTACGTATCCACGTATGGTGTAGATAGAAGCCCTACAATTTGTCCAAGTAGTAGCGAGAAACCGGCCCTAAAAACAGATACAGCTATTCCAATTCAACTCAAACCAGGAACAAGAATTTCTCGAGATTATATGACCCCTATTAATATCAAGAAAAACTCCCCTAAACAAAAACAGAAAGACGTAAAGCCCCCAGAACAGACAGAACAGGAACATACATACGCAACGCCACGTACGTTCAAAAAAGGAGAATACGTACCCTTAGATTATTTCATGAAAAGATTTGAACAGTAATTTAGAAAAAAATGGAAGCTCTTCAAGCAGAAATAATAGAATTAAGGAATAGACTTCATAATTTAACCAGAGCTCAGCCTACAAGTAAAGATTTATCTCTCGCAGTCGGAATAAAAGAATGGAACGGAGATACCAGAAGTCGTTCGGTAAAAGAATTTTTTGCTCAGTTCGAAACATTAGGTCGAGTTAGTAATTGGACAGACGCAGATAAGGCTCTACTAGCTAAAACAAAAATGCAGGGTTTAGCTTTACAATATCTACAAGGTCAGGAGGAATTATTAAAGGATACGTGTACGTATAATAAACTAAAAGAAGCATTCATAGCCAGATTCGATGATAAAAGACCCGAACAATTTCATTATTTAAATTTGCATGAGGCTAAACAGATGAAAGATGAAACTGCTGCCGAATTCGCAGACAGGTGTAGGAAATTGTGCCAAAAGACGATTCCCAAAGTAGATAACCCCGAGGAACAAAGAACACTTAATGAGGAAGGTGAACGTAAATTAGTTGCCGCATATACGCACGGATTAAAAGGTAACGTAGGAAGACAAGTGAGGGCAGCCATGCCGAAAAACATGAAAGAAGCAGAAAATATTGCAGTTACCTTAGAAAATTTAGAATTATTTGAGAGAAATAAGGGACAGGACAACGTAAAAAAAGTGTTCACGGTCCCAACGCGGGATGGAGTTACATGTTTTAAATGTGGTAAGAGAGGCCACATTTCTCGTGAATGTAGATCCCTAGGTGTAAAACAAAATCAGGCACCGCCCCAAAGTGGAAAAGGACATGGACTACCTATTAATAGACAATCCCAAAATCCAGGATATTTTCGATCATCACAAACTACTTTACAGTGTTTTATTTGTAAACAATTTGGCCATAAACAGGCAAACTGTTATAAAAATCGAAACAATAATTTTTCCAACAGACCGGGTTCAAACCAAACGAATCCCCCAAACAGATCGGGTTCGGGACCGAGGTCCCAGGGACCGAACCGCAATTAACCAATGGAATTCAAACCATAGAGGCCCCAGGAGAAGAATTATTAGTAGAAATAGAGATAGAAGGAAACACTTATACTTTTCTAATTGACTCAGGAGCTTCTCTTTCGATAATTAAACACGGGATCAGTAATGAAAATATTGTAAAAACAGAATTTAAAGCCAGAGGTATAACGGGTAATCTATTAAACACATTAGGAAGTCAGAATATAAAATTCGTAATTGGGAAGAAACAATTTGAACACGAATTTTTAGTAGCAAAATTAAATGTCGATTACGATGGAATTTTAGGGATCGACGTACTTACTAAGATGGGAGCTAAAGTAGATATCACGATAGCACGTAGATGGCAGGGGAACAACCTCAACTAAATACAGTTTTGGTGTCTTCATCCGAGAAGGAAAGGCCATGGACGGGAATGATCAACCCTGAGGCAACACAAGACAAGTCGGATGCTGATGGTTCAGTCGAAAAATGGCACCCTGTAACACGCGTTTGGAAAGTGCTCGCTCTTGGGCATATCTTTTTGCCTCCACTTAGTGAAGTATTGGTGAAATGTAAATTAGAAAATCTTAAAGAAGATTTTATTCCTACCGACGGACAGGAGGAAAGAGTAAAGGATCCTAATAAGATAAATGAGCAAGACATCACGGTCTTGATAGAACCCTCTGAAATGCATGTGAATGGTGCTCACATGGCGCGTGTAGTAAGTAAGTTACTCACTGCTCAAGGCCTAGGCAACGTTTTTGACTCGAGTCAGGATAATGATAGTCAGGATGATAGTCAGGATAGTCAGGATGATAATAGAGAAGTGATAGAAAAACAAGTTAATGAAGATAAACCGGTTTATAAAATAGAGGGAGAAAGTAACAGTGAAACTTTTGTTGTCCCAATACGCACCGAATTAGAGTCAGAGAATGACGTAATAGATCCAAGCGGCAAAGATATAAAAGAACACAGAGATCAAAGAAATGAATATCGTTATTGCATTACTAAAATGGTTAATACTAGTCAAGAACCATTATCGATAGGTAAGAATACAATATTGGGTAATGCTGAGGAAATAGAACCGTTGAATATTTACGAAAAGACGTGTATAATAAATAGAATCATGGCAGATAATAAATCTACAAAAAGAGCAAAGATAAACATAAAAGAAAAATTGAAACATTTAAATGAAAAAGAGTCAGAAATATTAATAAATGTTTTCGAAGACTATATCGATTTATTTAGTGATCCACCACCAGGAACAATCCCTTGTACTAATAAAGGTTATCATGAAATTAATTTAGAAGAAACTCAACCTATTAAGAAAAATCCTTACAAAGTCCCATTTGCATTAAGAGATGAAATGAAAGAACAGTTAGATGATATGATAGAAAAAGGAGTTATAACTGCATGTTCATCACCATGGAGCGCACCGGTAGTACTAGTAAGAAAAAAATCCCTAGATGGAACCCCAAAATATCGATTCTGTACTGATTTTAGAGCTTTAAATAGTGTTACCAAAATTCCTATATACCCCATCCCAGATGTCAAAACAAATTTATCATTAATGGCAGGAAGTAAATATTTTTCACTCATGGACTTAGAAAATGCTTATTGGCATATCCCTATTAAAGAAGAAGATAAAGACAAAACTGGTTTCGTCACACCCTTTGGAAGCTATAGATATGAACGATTACCATTCGGACTCGTAGGAAGTCCTAGCACATTTAAAAAAGTAATGGATTCAGTATTATTAGGCTTAAAAGATATTGAATGTTTAGTATATTTAGATGACATTTTATGTTTTGCCCCTACTATAGAAGAACACGCTAGAAGACTACGTTTAATATTTGACCGTATTAGAGATGCTAATTTCAGATTGAACTTAAATAAATGTTCATTCGCAGTCCCAGAAGTACTATATCTAGGTCACATCATAAATAAAGATGGAGTAGCCCCAGATCCCCATAAAATTCGATCCATCCAGAATTACCCTAAACCTAAAACAGTAAAAGACATTAGAGCATTCTTAGGTTTAGCAGGATATTACAGATCATTTATAAATCAATTTGCAGCTAGAAGTAGACCCCTAACACAATTAACCAAAAAGGATCAATCTTTCATTTGGACCATAGAGCAAGAGAATTCATTTAATGATTTGAAAACCGCTCTTAGCCAAGAAGTAATTTTAGGACACCCAGATTTTGAAAAACCATTTATATTATCCTGTGACGCATCTAATTATGCTGTATCAGCAATATTAAGTCAAGAACAAAATGGAAAAGAACGACCTATTAGCTATGCTAGCAGAATTCTCAATCCCCATGAAATAAATTATAGTGTAACTCATAAAGAATTACTAGCAGTAATTTTCGGTACCAAAATTTTCAGATGTTATTTATATGGTCGAAAATTCAAACTAATCACTGATCACATAGCTTTAAAATGGTTAATAACCACAAAAAATCACCAATGCGCTAGATTAAATAGATGGATTCTTAAACTTATGGAATATGAGTTCGATATCGAACATAAACCAGGAAAAAGACATATTAATGCCGATGTATTATCACGATACGTGACAGTCGCACCCATCCTTCCGCCGGATACATCAGATCAAAAACAGGATGATGGAATTACTAAAGCTAGAATGAAAGATGAGCAAACCACTGACCCCTATTGTCAGGAAATAAGATATAAACTAGGTACGGAACAAACAAATGAGTTTAAAATTGACTCAGAGGATGTTATTTATTATATAGAGTCAGGAAAACCACCCAGAATAGTTATTCCAAGATCTTTAGTACAGGAAATCCTTGAATTTCATCATGATAAAATATTTTCAGGACATCAAGGTACTAAACGCACTCACGAAATTTTAAAGACTAAATATTTTTGGCCAAGACAACTGCAAGATGTTGTAAGTTATATTCAACAATGTCGTTCATGTGCTACTCACAAAACAGGAAAATTAGTAACCGCCCCATTAGGCGAATTACCTGAAAGCACAGAGCCATTTCAATATATATCCATAGATTTATGTGGACCATACCCAGAAACAGCTAATCATAATAGATATCTACTAACATGTGTAGATCATTTTTCAAGATATCCTGAAGCAATCCCTTTACCCCGACAGGATACAGAAACAGTCGCAAGAGCTCTAGTAACCCAAATATTTTCTAGACATGGATGTCCAGAACATATTACTTCAGATAGAGGAGCTCAATTTCTATCAGAATTATTTAAAGAAATCTGTAAATTATTCCAAATTAGACGATTAAATTCAACTGCATACAACCCCCAAGCTCAAGGAAAGGTGGAAAGATTTCATCACGGCTTAAATCAGACAATGAGTCATTATGTTAATAAATATGGTAATGACTGGGATAATTTTGTGGATTATGCATTGATGGTACAACGCTCAACCCCTCATTCTATCACTAAGATAAGCCCACATTATTTATTATATGGTAAAAATATGAGATAACCAAGCGAAGATGATCTTAATGCAGTAGGTCTTAATGTCAGAGACAGACAAGAAATTAATGGTAATCCAATCAGTGATCACATCATTATTCTAACTGAGAGATTAAAGGAAGCTTATGAAGTAGTAAGAGAAAACAGTAAATTAGGTCGAGATAAACAGAAACAATATTATGACCAAGGAACTAAATTAGTTAAATTCGAAATAGGAGATCTTATTTATTTAAAAGATATACCAAAAGGAAAAGGAAAAACTAAATTCTCAGAAAAATGGAAAGGACCATACCCTGTTGTGAGACAATTATCTGATCTTACATATTTAATTCGAACTGCTCCAGGAAAAGAATCAGTTGTAAATGTTAACAGAATGAAATTATGTTATTCATCAATATCTACCCCCATAAGAAACCAAAAAAGAGCTACTAAAGAACAATATCAAAGATTAGATGAGGATAAACAAAATAAACCAGTGGATGAAAATCAAACGGATAACGAAGGACATTATATTCCTATTAGCAAAAATATTGACGAAATTGAAGATAGCATTGAACCAGAGACTATGGAAGAAACTTTTTATTCACCGGAATTAACAACAAACGATCCAAATTGGACCCCTCCTTCTTACCAGAGACAACGGACTTATGAACATAGAACCCCATATAATTTAAGATCGCGTAGACATTTAGATTCACAAAATGAAAATGTAAGTAGACAATTAGACATACCAGATGAAAATAATGATACCCCTGAGAATATTACAACCCCTGAAGACGATCTAAATTTACATCAGGAATCACCAGAAAGTAACAGAGATAATTATTCTCATCCATATAATTTACGACCTCGACAAACTTAAACTATAAACATTCTTTTTCTTTACAGGAAGTCTCTTGGCAGGAGATGTACCAATACCCGATCTTGATAAAGGAGTTCTATTCCTTTATGAGAAAGAACTCTTAATCACCGGTAATTATTGGAATATTGCTTTAGATTTTAATGTTGCATGGTATAAAGAAACTATTGATTCAATTGAGAAAGTATTTCAACATATGCAATCATCATATGCAAATTATCACTATTCAGAAAGATTATTAGTCAGTTGGCATGAGATTGAACAATATCGTAAACTTAGTTCTAAATTGCAAACCGAAATTAACAATTTAGCAGATTTATTACCTACCCCAGATCATATGAACCGAAAGAAAAGAGGACTTATAAATTTTGGAGGAAGTGTTTTAAAATTTCTATTCGGAACTGCCACAGTTGCAGAAATTCAAAATATACACGAAGCCTTAGATTTACTATCCACACAGAATAAAATATTAAGTCATATTGCAGAAAAACAAGTATCTTATATTAGTTCAATGAATCAAGAAGTAGAACAAAATACTAAAAATTTAGCATCATTGTCAGGAATTGTAAAGGATACCATACTAAATTTATTTAAAATAAATACAACGTTTATTAATGAGACAACTCACTTAAAATATTCCATTAATGCTGTTAAAACAATGTCACTCGCAATGAGAGAATTAGGATTTTCTACATTGTCACTTCAAATAAATTTTATGCAATTACAAGAAGGACTCGATAAAAGTTCAACAGGTAGATTGTCATCTACACTGATACTCCCATCCAACTTATCGGAAATATTAAAGGAAGTTGCTCTTAAGTTACCAGGTGATACGTCCCTCATGGTTCCTCCAGAAATTGAAAACATGTACTTATACTATGATCTTGCTAGAGTACATGCCTATGCTACCTCTAATTTTATTAGATTGATTATAAGAATTCCTTTGAAAGGATCAGACAGAGTACTAAATTTGTATAAGATTAAATCATTACCAACATATTCTCCTATTTTGAACCGACCAGTAGCAATTCAGCCAGATTCAGATTATATTGCTATATTACAAAATGGACAGTACTTTACCTTAATGAGTCATGAAGATATAAGATCATGTAACAATGACTTAATATCAATTTGTGAAGCTAAGTTTCCATTAATTAAGAAAACTGCAGCTACATGTAGTAGTGCCTTATTCTTCGGCCTAGCTGATTTAGCACACGATGTATGTACTAAATTAATTTTACCTAATCACCGAGCACCTATTTGGATTCATGCAAAGAATAAACAATCATATTGGATATACAGTCTGGCAAATACTAGTAAAGTTACTCAGAATTGTAAAGTTAATAATCGTATTGTAAGTTCTAGCCTCATTTTATCAGGAAATGGAATACTTCGAGAGAGAACTGATTGTTCTTATTACGCCGAAGATTTTCTTCTTCTTCCCACATCAGATGGTTACACCAACATTACGCTGGATGAACACATACTGCCTCCAGAAATACCTGAATTATTGTCGCCACCAGAGACTGAGATCCTCCAGAAGATACCGCAAGAAACAGAAAGGACACTTAGTGCCTTGGAGTCCATGATGTCCAGGAGTTCTCCTACCAATCCACATAAGTATATTGAATTACAACAATTAATTCAACAATTATCTCAAAATCAGAAAATTCAACATATCCATAATACGGGTATAATAATATTTGTGATAATTATTTTTCTAATAATTGTAACCATTACCTCAATGTGTTGGAAACAACCTCTGACAGAGTTAATTTACAAGTACGCATGTTGTACTAGAAGACTTTCCAATCAAACCCAGGGAACCACTAATATTCCTGTACCTCGCAACAGAACTAACTTAACGGAAGTATTTTCAGATAGAACCACAAGGAGAGATCAACACGCAACCGAAACACCGGAAGAACCAGGCAGAGCAATGGAGATGGAAACCCTAATCAGAACGCCGGAGGAAAGCCAGAACACCAATATTCAAGGTCAACGTTTCGCAAGATCTGGAAAATTTGAATTAATACCTTGAATTTTATTTATTTTTCAGCTCAAGTAAACTTAATTTGAATTATAAATTAAAGAAACTTAGATTCACATGACAACCAATGTAACACATTTTTTTAAAGAATTTTGATAATAATTTAGAAATTATCTTTGATACTTTTATGAAAATCTGTTGACAACCATTATTTTAAAGGATTATGATTATGAATTAAAACTTCATTAACACTATATGTATCTTATTTATTTGTATGTATATATAATTTGTAATCAAGTTTAAGATTTCTCTATAATTGAAATTTTTAATTATGTATTCATTGTTTCCTGAAAAGGAAAATTAATTATGTAAACCTCGTCTTATTGTGGAAAAGGATGTGGTTTGATAAGAGTAACCAGCCAGTATAAAATTACTAATGAAACCGTAATCACGCTCACCATAACACACCAGATAAAAGTTATTCATTTTTGACAGGAAATACTTTTATCTCAGTGGCGGAGTATTGTTGCTATATTGTAGATTCCCTCATAAACTATTCAATCGAGCCCAAGACTTCAATAGCATGACATAGGTATTTACACAATCACGTACACCGGATGTTTTTTTTTCTTTTTTTTATCGTTCCCACAACCTGGAAACCGCTCCTAACAATGCGTAACGCACAATTTATTATTCCAAATCATTTTTAAAGGTCACGCGTACATTCCCTTTCATTTAGAACAGATCTTAAAAGTCATTCAAGGCGTGGACAAATACAGTATATAAACCCATGACTTATGTCCCAAAGTTGTGACATCGAAGAGAACGCTACTGGAGGATAGATAACGCTGAAAGACAACCATGAAACTCTATCTGCTCACGATAATTGGTAAGACTGTCCATTTGTAATAATTCTAAATCATTTTTAATAATTTTACTCAATTTTTAATCGTTTGAAATCACTTTTGATTTCTTTATGATTGTTCTAATGGGAACAAATTAATTGGAGTCAATACTTTACATTTCTTTACAAACAAATAGCTGGCTGAATACTCTATAAGTACAGAATAAATTCTAATTGTAAAGAGAATATAAACTTGAATATTAACAAAATATATTATATAAACTTCTAACTGTACACATTTATCTATCATTAAAGTTATTATTTAAGCGAAGTGTTGTTTTCAAATTTATTTCGAGTCACCCACCCAATACCAAGGGTACCAAACACAACACACGTCAAGAGTCACCCACCCAATACCAAGGGTACCAAACACAACACACGTCAAGAGTCACCCACCCAATACCAAGGGTACCAAACACAACACACGTCAAGAGTCACCCACCCAATACCAAGGTTACCAAACACAACACACGTCAAGAGTCACCCACCCAATACCAAGGGTACCAAACACAACACACGTCAAGAGTCACCCACCCAATACCAAGGTTACCAAACACAACACACGTCAAGATTTGCTGGATATTATGTTTCAAACTATGTTCTGAAAATATGTTGATATTAGAGCAGTTACAGTGATATGTTCTATTTGTACTTGACATACAGAACACTTTACATTACAACAAAACAGAAAGGTTTCAACTATGTTGTTATGCACATTTTTAATAAATAATTATTTTTAAAGACTAACTGACTTATGAGTAATTATTGGTAAATTAAAAAATAAAGAATTAAAATATAAACTTTACCTATACAGGTATTCGACAAATCTGGTGCCACCACGACTTCATTGATACAGCGCCCCTACTCTCCTTGTTCCTGAGCAATTCAATGGAAACCTTATACCAAGGAATACATTTTGAATGTTATATTAACTCATTTTCACAGTAATTAGTTTAAACAGTGAAGAGTGTAACTAATAAAATATTGACTTCGTAATATATCCAGTACTCTCGTAGCATATAATTTGTATACACCAGAAATTCTCAGATATCCACGGACTAATTTTTGGTCCCAACATATTTAGTATTATAATTCATCATTATGAAATAGGCCCCTAATCATATTTAAACTTGAAGTGTCTTCTTCTAATTTAATTAAAAAAACAATGTTTGTAATAAACTTGTACAAAAACATGGAAAAATAATTTATAAGTTGTAACCAGAGTTTATAAAAATGTCAGATAGAACCGTTTTATAGCAAATATCTAATGTAAAATTACCTTCTGAGCTCTTCCATTTTCATCTTAATCTCCTGCATCTTTTACCTCAGATAATAAATCCTAATTCACAGGTCAAAACCAATTGTATATTAAATACCACGAGGTTTTTCTCTAAAGATTTATTGAATTTGTGGAATTGCTCACCTGCCGCAGACGTGGCTACTGTCGCATGTGGTTCCGCTAATGCAGCCGCCCGGTGCACAGTGATCCAAAATGTCAAATAACCGGAAAAAATCAAAATTTTTACTTTTCGTTAGAGGGCCAAATGTGAAATTTTCTACAAAATTAGATGTGGTAACAATCTGCCAAAGAAATTAACCTTTATACTAATTATTAGACCAAATATTCGGGCCGTTAATTTAAGCGTTATAAAACTGAATTTTTGTTCCACATATAATCAAACTATTAACACTTTTTCTAATTAATGCCACTAAATTCGTATAATTGTGTTAAACAGACTTATGCATTCATAATATTGAAAGGGCCCGAAGGACAGAGAAACTGAAAAAATTATTAATAGAGCCCCACCACCACCCCTCCGGGTTACCTGTAACGGATAAGATGTGACCCCGAATTTAGTATAACAATTAATAAATACGATTAATCAATATACTGAAGAATGAGCTGAATATAGAATATCGTCATCATCATCATCATCATCATCATCATAGTACATTCAGGAATTTAGGCCATTTGTTGACCTGTTTCGGCCTCAAGAGAAACACCATCCAAAAGTATAAAGATTCCATGTGCAATTCTTCTAAGATGTCTTCATTTTTTTGTGATCTAGTAGTGTGTATCCTGCAGTCCTCCGAAGATATCTCATTTCAGCAGATCTAAGTCTCTGTATATCCTTCTATTTCAACGTCCATACTTCGCTACCAATATAGAATATTAAGAAATTAAATAATATGTTATTTGAGGAAATTTGCAAGCGTCAGATCCCACGGTTAGCAGAAATAATCTTCATGCGAAGGGGCCATAAAAATGTAGCCAGCAATTAGACCAGAAATTCTTATGCTGAATTTGTTTGCTAAAATCACGTTTGGAGAAACTTCAAATTCCAAAATTTACAGTTGCGGGAAGTCCAAACTGGGCAAATACGCTACAGTACCCATGAGATGGAAATAAAAAAATATAGGAAGATTTAATAAAGTGCGCCCCTAGTAGACATGTAATTTAAAATAGCCAATCAAAATCAGAAATAGGATATACAACCACATATGAATATATAGGTTCGTGACTTCGATACTGAACTCAAGAGCACAAACAAAGGAGAACTACACTTAATAGTTCGTGGAGAGAAGGTCTAAATTATATTGTTTGAATAATGTCTGGAAATAACAGTCACGGAACTTAGCAAAAATCTCCTCGATTTCTAGATCATCAGATAACTCGATTTCTCGTAAGTGTGGGATATTGAATGTCGGTAACAGAACATCTTTATTAATTCAGTGTAAAGTGCATTTATGTGTGTCAACGAACAGAAATAAAATTATTTAATTATGATTTATTTTCAGCTTTCCACGCAACTCTCTTTCCGGTCCCTATATGGATATGAACGCATCTATCCTAAAACAAGTGGGAACCGACTGACTACCGAGCTAGGGCAATCAACAATCCATACCAACTTGAATATTGACACATTGACATACCGGCACCAAAAGACCCATATTCGGGCATAATGCCCTTATCCCGTGCTGCTCTATGTCCCTATCTATATCTCATCTTTACTGAAGCACATGATAAAAATAAAGGAACCGAGAACACGAGAGCCAGATAGCCCGTGAGTCCGATAGTCCGTCTTCCGTCCGACTTCCGCCAGAGACTTCCTACAGACACTTCCTACAGAGACTTCCTACAGAGATTTCCTACAGAGACTACCTACAGAGACTTCCTACAGAGACTTCCTACAGAGACTTCCTACAGAGACTTCCGCCAGAGACTTCCAACAGAGACTTCCGCCGGAGACTTCCTACAGAGACTTCCTACAGAGACTTCCTACAGAGACTTCCTACAGAGACTTCCTACAGAGACTTCCTACAGAGACATCCTGCAAAGACTTCCTACAGAGACTTCCGCCAGAGACTTCCTACAGAGACTTCCTACAGAGACTTCCGCCAGAGACTTCCGCCAGAGACTTCCTACAGAGACTTCCTACATCTAGGCCCTGCCGTCCACCCCTTGGGATACCTCGGTCGTCATGACCATACTCCCAAGTCCTAGTTCTAGTCCTCCCTATCCTATGTTCGCGGCCACGTTCAAGTTCTCGGTCCTTAAACCAACACCCCAGGGAGAGAGTGTTGGAGTTCGCAGTTCTGGGAATTGCTGAGCTACATAGTACATCAGGTCACTCAATCCTGACGACCCCACAGTTGGTCCACGGGCTCCATGAGCCTAGCCGGGAGGACTGCTGTCGCAGATCCACCGACCATTCCCCTGTTCTGCCTCCAGGGACGTGTCCTGCAGCCGTTGTGAGACAAGCTCCAACAGATGGGCAATTAGTACGACAAGGCGCTCAACTCTTGCCTACCCCACTAATGGTTCACGAGTCCCTTGGACTTAACCGGGAGGACTGTCTAGCAGATCCACCGATCTTTCCCCCAGTGCACCAGCTGGGGACGTGTTTGGTTGCTGAAGTGGGTCCAGCCTGAGCATTAGTACGTCAGGTCGCTCAACTCCTGACGACCTCACAGATTGTCCTTGGGTCACTCGGTTCCAGAGTCGGCGCTAAGTCCCACAGACCAAAGGACCGCGCTTCCTCCTTTCCCGAGCTTATCGGCCTGGTGGTAATTCCCAGCATTACGCCCGGTATTGTCCCATCCAGTCCGTTCGCAAGACTAGGCCTAGTCGTGTAGCTGCTGTGAGGCAGCCCACTGAGCAATGTAGGCATCCAGGGAGCTCATCGCCCATGGTGCCCCCACAAAGGTCCTCGGGATTAACCAAGAGACGGGAGCTGCTGATCTCCCCAATCTCCCACCGCCACGCCACGACGGCCGCTGCTCCCGTTGTGGGCCGGGACATTTGAGCTTTAGTACAACAGGGCGCTCGTCTCCTGTTGACCCACTTATGGTCCGCGAGTCCATCGGACTTGGAAGGGAGGACTGACTAGCAGATCCTCCGACCTTTTCGCCACTACGCCACCGAGGGGAAGCGATTTGCTGCTGAAGTGGGCGCAGCACGAGCTATGTAGTGCATCAGGTCGCTCGAGTCCTGACGACCTCACAAATGGCCCGCGGGTCCGGTCTGGACCTAGCCGGGAGGAGTGCAAGCAAACCACCGACTGTTCCCCTATCCGCCGCCCGGGGACACGCCCTGTTGCTGTTGTGAGCACAGCTGGGGCCCGATAAACGGACCCCCAGGGAGAGGCTTCCTACAGAGACTTCCGCCAGAGACTTCCTACAGAGACTTCCGCCAGAGACTTCAGCCAGACTTCCGCCAGAGACTTCCGCCAGAGACTTCCTACAGAGACATCCTACAGAGACATCCTACAGAGACTTCCTACAGAGAATTCCTACAGAGACTTCCGCCAGAGACTTCCTACAGAGACATCCTACAGAGACATCCTACAGAGACTTCCTACAGAGAATTCCTACAGAGACTTCCTACAGAGATTTCCTACAGAGACTTCCTACAGAGACTTCCTACAGAGACATCCTACAGAGACTTCCTACAGAGACTTCCTACAGAGACTTCTTACAGAGACTTCCTACAGAGACTTCCTACAGATACTTCCTACAGAGACTTCCTACAGAGACTTCCTACAGAGACTTCCTACAGAGACTTCCTACAGAGACTTCCTACAGAGACTTCCTACAGACACTTCCTACAGACACTTCCTACAGACACTTCCTACAGACACTTCCTACAGACACTTCCTACAGACACTTCCTACACACACTTCCTACAGACACTTCCTACAGACACTTCCTACAGACACTTCCTACAGACACTTCCTACAGACACTTCCAACAGACACTTCCTACAGTGAATTCCGCCAAGACTTCCGCCAGAGACTTCCGCCAGAGACTTCCGCCAGAGATTTCCGCCAACAGACACTTCCTACAGACACTTCCGCCAAGACTTCCGCCAGAGACTTCCTACAGAGACTTCCTACAGAGACTTCCTACAGAGAATTCCTACAGAGACTTCCGCCAGAGACTTCCTACAGAAACTTCCTACAGAGACTTCCGCCAGTGGCTTCCGCCAGAGAATTCCTACAGAGACTTCCGCCAGAGACTTCCTACAGAGACTTCCGCCAGAGACTTCCTACAGAGACTTCCTACAGAGACTTCCTACAGAGACTTCCGCCAGAGTCTTCCACCAGAGACTTTCGCCAGAGACTTCCGCCAGAGACTTCCGCCAGAGACTTCCTACAGGGACTTCCTACAGGGACTTCCTACAGAGACTTCTGCCAGAGACTTCCGCCAGAGACTTCCGCCAGAATTTTACACTTTGACACTTCGACACGTTCACGTTTTGACGCTTTGACACTTTCACGCTTTGAAACTTTAACGCTTTGACACTTTCACGCTTTGACACTTTCACGCTTTGACACTTACACGCTTTCACACTTTCACGCTTTCACACTTTCACGCTTTCACACTTTCACACTTTGGCACTTTCACACTTTTTCACTTTGACACTTTCACACTTTCACATTTTCACACTTTCACACTTTGACACTTTCACACTTTGACACTTGTACACTTGACACTTTCCACTTTCATTTTTTGATATTATGACACTTTCACACTTTCATACTTTGACACCTTCACACTTTGACACCTTCACACTTTGACACCTTCACACTTTGACACCTTCACACTTTGACACCTTCACACTTTGACACTTCACACTTTGACACCTTCACAATTTGACACCTTCACACTTTGACACCTTCACACTTTGACACTGTCACACTTTGACACTTACCACTTTCACATTTTGACACTTTTACACTTAGACACCTTCACACTTTGACACTTTCACACTTTGACACTTTCACACTTTCACACTTTCACACTTTCACACTTTGACACTTTCACACTTTCACACTTTCACACTTTGACACCTTCACACTTTGACACTTTCTCACTTTGACTCTTTCACACTTTGACACTTTCACACTTTGACACTTTCACACTTTGACACATTCACACTTTGATACTTTCACACTTTGACACCTTGACACTTCCACACTTTCACACATTCACACATTCAACTTTCACACACTCACACTTTCACACTTTGACACTTTGACACATTCACACTTGACACTTTACACTTTCACATTTTGACACTTTAACACTTTGACACCTTCGCACTTAGACACTTTTACACTTTGACACTGTGACACTTTGACACTTTGACACTTCACATTTTCCACTTTCACATTTTGACACTTTCACACTTTGACACCTTCACACTTTGACACTTTGACACTGTCACACTTTGACACTTCACACTTTCCACTTTCACATTTTGACACTTTCACACTTTGACACCTTCACATTTTGACACTTTGACACTTCACTCTTTCCACTTTCACATTTTGACACTTTCACACTTTGACACCTTCACACTTTAACACTTTCACACTTTCACACTGTCACACTTTGACACTTCACCCTTTCCACTTTCATATTTTGACACTTTCACACTTTGGCACATTCACACTTTGACACTTTGGCACTTTCACATTTTCACACTTTTACACTGTCACACGTTGAGACTTTCACACGTTGACACTTTCACACTTTGACAATTTCACACATTGACACTTTCACACTTTGACACTTTCACACTTTGACATTTTCACACTTTGACACTTTGACACTTTGACACTTTCACACTTTGACACTTTCACAAATGACACTTTCCACTTTCACATTTTGACACTTTCAAACTTTGACAACTTCACACTTTGTCACTTGCACACTTTGACACTTTCACGCTTTCACACTGTCACACTTTGACACTTTGACACTTTCACACTTTGAAGCTTTGACACTTTGACGCTTTGACACTTAGACACTTTGACACTTTGACACTTTGGCACTTTGACACTTTGACACTTTCGCACTTTGACACTTTCGCACTTTGACACTTTCGCACTTTGACACTTTCACAGTTTGACACTTTCACAATTTGACAATTTCACAATTTGACACTTTCACAATTTGACACTTTCACATTTTGACACTTTCACATTTTGACACCTTGACACTTTCACCCTTTCACGCTTTGACACTTTCAGGCTATGACATATTCACGCATTGACAGTTTCACGCTTTCACGCTTTGACACTTTCACGCTTTGACACTTACACGCTTTCACACTTTGACACTTTCACAATTCTTCACTTTGACACTTTCACATTTTGACACTTTGACACTTTGACACTTTGACACTTACACACTTTGACACTTTCACACTTTGACACTTTCACACTTTGACACTTTTACAGTTGACACTTTCCACTTTCATTTTTTTGACATTTTTACGTCTGACAGTTTCACACTTTGATACCTTCACACTTTGACACGTTGACACTTTGACACTTTCACACTTTCACACTGTCACACTTTGACTCTTTCACACTTTCACACTTTCATATTTTGACACTTTCACACTTTGACACTTTCACATTTGACACCTTCACACTTAGACACTTTCACACTTTGACGCTTTCACACTTGACACATTCCACTTTCACATTTTGACACTTTCACACTTTCACACTTTCACACTTTGACACTTTCACACTTTGACACCTTCACACATTGACACTTTCACACTTTGACACCTACACACTCTCACACTTTGACACTTTACACTTTCACATTTGACACTTTCACACTTAGACACCTTCACACTTTGACACTTTCACACTTTGACACTTTCACACTTTGACACTTTCACACTTTCAAACTGTCACACTTTCACACTTTGTCACTTTCACACTTTCAAACTTTGGCACCTTCACACTTTGACACCTTCACACTTTGACACCTTCACACTTTGACACTTTCACACTTTGACACTTTCACACTTTGACACTTTCACACTTTGTCACTTCACACTTTGACACTTTCACACTTTTGACACTTTCACACTTTGACACCTTCACATTTTCATACATTCACATCTTCACACACTCACACTTTCACACTTTGACACTTTGACACTTTCACACTTGACACTATCCACTTTCACATTTTGAGACGTTCACACTTTGACACCTTCGCACTTTGACACTTTTACACTTTGACTCTGTTACACTTTGACACTTTACATTTTCCACTTTCACATTTTGACACTTTCACACTTTGACACCTTCACACTTAAACATTTTGACACTTTGACACTTTCACACTTTCACACTGCCACAGTTTGACACTTTGACACTTCACACTTTCCATTTTCACATTTTGACACTTTCACATTTTGACACTTTCACATTTTGACAATTTCACACATTGACAGTTTCACACTTTGACACTTTGACACTTTCACACTTTCACAGTGTCACACTTTGACACTTGACACTTTCCACTTTCACATTTTGACAATTTCACACTTTGACACCTTCACACTTTGACACTTTGACACTTCACACTTTCCACGTTCACACTTCGACACTTTTACACTTTGACACCTTCACACTTTAACACTTTCACACTTTGACACTTTCACACTTTCACATTTTCACACTGTCACACTTTGACACTTTGACACTTCACTCTTTCCACTTTCATATTTTGACATTTTCACACTTTGACGCATTCACATTTTGACACTTTGGCACTTTCACACTTTCACACTGTCACACTTTGACACTTTCACACTTTGACACTTTCACACTTTCACACTTTGACACTTTCACAATTTGACACTTTCACACTTTGACACTTTCACACTTTGACACCTTCACACTTTGACACTTTCACACTTTGACACTTTCACACTTTCACACTTTCACACTTTGACACTTTCACACTTTGACACTTTCACACTTTGACACCTTCACACTTTGACACTTGACACTTTCACACTTGAAAATTTGACACTTTGACACTTTGACTCTTTGTCACTTTGACTCTTTGACACTTTGACACTTTGACACTTTCACACTTTTACACTTTGACACTTTCACAACTGACACTTTCCACTTCACATTTTGACACTTTCACACTTTGACAACTTCACACTTTGTCACTTGCACACTTTCACACTTTCACATTTTCACTCTTTCACACTGTCACAATTTCACACTTTGGCGCTTTGACACTTTGACACTTTCGTACTTTGACACTTTCACAATTTGACACTTTCACACTTTCACATTTTGACACTTTGACATTTTCACCCTTTCACGCTTTGACACTTTCAGGCTTTGACATATTCACGCATTGACAGTTTCACGCTCTCACGCTTTGGCACTTTCACGCTATGACACTTTCACGCTTTGACACTTTCACGCTTTGACACTTACACGCTTTCACACTTTCACGCTTTCACACTTTCACACTTTGACACTTTCACACTTTTTTTCACTTTGACACTTTCACATTTTCACACTTTCACACTTTGACACTTTGACACTTTCACACTTTGACACTTTTATACTTGACACTTTCCACTTTCATTTTTTGACACTTTCACACTTTGACACCTTCACACTTTAACACTTTGACACTTTGACACTTTCACACTTTAACACTTTCATACTTGGACACCTTCATACTTTGACACCTTCACACTTTGACACCCTCACACTTTGACACCTTCACTATTTGACACCTTCACACTTTGACACCTTCACACTTTGACACTGTCACACTTTGACACTCTCCACTTTCACATTTTGACACTTTCACACTTAGACACCTTCACACTTTGACACTTTCACACTTTGACAATTTCACACTTTCACACTGTCACACTTTGACACATTCACACTTTCACACTTTGACACTTTGACACTTTCACACTTTGACACCTTAACACTTTGACACTTTCACACTTTGACATTTTCACACTTTGACACCTTGACACTTTCACACTTTGACACCTTCACAGTTTGACACTTTCACACTTTGACACCTTGACACTTTCACATTTTCACACATTCACACTTTCACACACTCACACTTTCACACTTTGACACTTTGACACATTCACACATGACACTTTCCACTTTCACATTTTGACACTTTCACACTTTGACACCTTCGCACTTAGACACTTTTACACTTTGACACTTCACATTTTTCACTTTCACATTTTGACACTTTGACACTTGACACCTTCACACTTTGACACTTTGACACTTTCACACTTTGACACTTTCACACTTTCACACTTTCACACTGTCACACTTTGACACATCACACTTTCCATTTTCACATTTTGACACTTTCACACATTGATACTTTCACACTTTGACACTTTCACACTTTCACAATGTCACACTTTGACACTTCACACTTTCCACTTTCATATTTTGACACTTTCACACTTTGACACCTTCATTTTGACACTTTGACACTTCACTCTTTCCACTTTCACATTTTGACACTTTCACAATTTGACACCTTCACACTTTAACACTTTCACACTCTCACACTTTGACACTTCACTCTTTCCACTTTCATATTTTGACACTTTGACACTTTGACGCATTCACAATTTGACACTTTGGCACTTTCACACTTTTACAATTTCACACTGTCACACGTTGACACTTTCACACGTTAACACTTTCACCGTTTGACACTTTGACACTTTGACACATTGACAGTTGACACTTTGACACTTTGACACTTTGACACTTTGACACATTGACTCTTTCACACTTTGACACTTTCACACTTTGACAATTTTACACTTGACACTTTCCACTTTCATTTTTTTGACATTTTCGCGTCTGACACTTTCACGTCTGACACTTTCACACTTTGACACGTTGACACTTTGACACTTTCTCACTGTCACACTTCGACTCGTTCACACTTTCACACTTTCATATTTTGACACTTTCACAATTTGACACCTTCACACTTAGAGACTTTCACACTTTGACACTTTGACACTTTCATACTTTGACACTTTGACACTTTCATAATTTGACACTTTGATACTTTGACACTTTGACGCTTTCACACTTAACACTTTCCACTTTCACAATTTAACATTTCAAACTTTCACACTTTCAAACTTTCACACTTTCACACTTTCACAATTTCAAACTTTCACACTTTCACACTTTTAAACTTTCACACTTTCACACTTTCGAACTTTCACACTTTCACACTTTCAAACTTTCACACTTTCACACTTTGACAACTTCACACATTACACTTTCACACTTTGACACTTTTACACTTTGACACTTTCACAGTTTGACACCTTCACACTTTGACACCTTCACACTTTGACATTTTGACACTTTGACACCTTGACACTTTCACACTTTCACACATTCACACTTTCAAACTCTCACAATTTCACACTTTGGCACTTTGACACTTTCACACTTGACACTTTCCACTTTCACATTTTGACACTTTCACACATTGACACCTTCACACTTTGACACCTTCACATTTTGACACCTTCACACTTTGACACTTTGACACTTTCACACTTTGACACTTTCACACTTTGACACTTTCACACTTTGACACTTTTACACTTTGACACGGTGACACTTTGATTTTGACACTTCACACTTTCCAATTTCACATTTTGACACCTTAACACTTTGACACTTTCACACTTTGACACTTTGACACTTTGACACTTTGATACCTTGACACTTTCACACTTTCACACATTCACACTTTCAAACTCTCACAATTTCACACTTTGTCACTTTGACACATTCACACTTGACACTTTCCACTTTCACATTTTGACACTTTCACACATTGACACCTTCACACTTTGACACCTTCACATTTTGACACCTTCACACTTTGACACTTTGACACTTTCACACTTTGACATTTTCACACTTTGACACTGACACTTTCACACTTTGACACTTTGACACTTTCACACTTTGACACTTTCACACTTTCACGCATTCACACTTTGACACTTTGGCACTTTCACACTTTCACACTGTCACACGTTGACACTTTCACACTTTGACACTTTCACACTTTGACACTTTCACACTTTGACACCTTCACACTTTGACACTTTCACATTTTGACACTTTGACACTTCACACTTTCCACTTTCACATTTTGACACTTTCACACTTTGACACCTTCACAATTTAACACTTTTACATTTTGACACTTTCACACTTTCACACTGTCACACTTTCACACTTTGACACTTCACTCTTTCCACTTTCATATTTTGACACTTTCACACTTTGACGCATTCACACTTTGACACTTTGGCACTTTCACACTTTCAGATTGTCACACGTTGACACTTTCACACATTGACACTTTCACACTTTGACACTTTCACAGTTTGACACTTTCACACTTTGACACCTTCACACTTTCACACTTTGACAATTTTACACTTTCCACTTTGACACTTTGACACTTTGACACTTTGACACCTTGACACTTTGACTCTTTGACACTTTGACTCTTTGACACTTTGACTCTTTGACACTTTGACTCTTTGACACTTTGACTCTTTGACTTTTTGACACTTTGACTCTTTGACACATTGACTCTTTGACACTTTGACTCTTTGACACTTGACTCTTTGACACTTTGACTCTTTGACACTTTCACTCTTTGACACTTTCACTATTTGACACTTCGACTCTTTGACACTTCGGCACTTTGATACTTTCACACTTTCTGAGTTCGAGAATTAGCAAGATGATGGAAACAAGTAATAACGAAAACAAGAGGACTGGACGTTGTGGTGCGGAAGAATAAAGCCGAATCAAGAAGGAAAATAAAAGTTTAACGAGATGAAGATATGTAAATATTAAAAATCTCTAAATAAATAAATGATAATTATTACTTTAAGTAGTTTGTAAAATCAGTCATAAAGTAACAAATTTCGTGTAACAACTAATTTAAAGTCCTGGCATCAATTATGTTGTGTCACATATTCGTATACACTTATAATGTTTAAATCTTACGCAAGTGGATGAATTGGGAGCCAAATACTGACTTCCTGATTTTCCGATTTTTTCACATTATAGATCACTGTGCAGTTCTTGTATCTTTCGTTTCTCTCGCCTTCCCTAGAATAAGAATCAATTATTAGTAGTTTTTAATATATATGGTGTTGAAAAATAGCTTACACTACAACATATGTGTCTACCTTTCTGTTTTGAAATTGTCACAACAAATCTTGCAAAATGTTTGACTAAAAAATTGTGTTTATAACAAGATATATTAAGAAATAAAATTAATGTAAACTTTGGGAAAAAATGAGCGGCTTCAAAACGCAGAGTCCCTGTTTTGACCCACTGCGCATGTAGAAGAGATAAGGCTGTTTTTCACGAGGTAACGCATTGTTAATGTTTAATGTTTTAACACTAGAACGCCCAATCGGGTCAAATTGACCCAACTGAGAAATGAAAGCATATTTTTTGTACTAAAAATGCAGGTAGGACTACATTTTCCTAGGACTTTGCCTCAATTTAGGGGTTCTTTACTTTCACAAAAAATATATATTATTTTTCTGTAGTTTTTAAATATATTAAACATTACTCTTAATGCACATACGGGTCATTTTGACCCATATTTATATAAAAGTTTAAATTATGCTGTTGGTATTTTTGAATGTTAATTACTATTTATTTTTCTGTTTACTCATTCAACAATGTGATTTGATGCAAAAGTTTGTCCAATTATTATTTGTTTTCAATTATTGACAACTGTAAAGATGAAACTCGACCTACCAATGAACGTGTTTCTGATCATGTTGTGATGAAACTTATGGAGACAAAAGGCAGAAACGTCACAATTGGCAAGTATTTCACATTCATGAACCTGGCTACAACGCCTGAAACCGTAGTTTCTACAATGCAACCAAGTATGGTGTGGATATTGTAGATAAAATGGCCAGTCAATATACAGTAAAGGCCTGAAGCAGACGATGGTCTGTGCATACATTTACAATATCCTGGACTTGGCAGTAATAAATGCAGTTGTAATATATAGATCAGTCACTGGCAAAAAAAAATTACAAGAAATAAATATATTCAGCAACTTGCAGAAGAACTTCGCCTCGAACACTTTGAAACGTCAATCACATACGACTCCGGACTGTGATCAACCAAAATGACGCAAGTGTGAAGTGAAACAGTTTTCTAAAGACAATAAAAGTAATTCAAATGTTCTATTTGCAAGAAAATGGTGTGTGGTAAATGTACAAAAAAATTTTAATACACCTGCGCCAATTGTGTTTAGTGTTCTTACAACACTGATGCATTTCACAAGAATCTCACTTTTTCAGATTGTTATAAATAATTATCAGTAGTTTTCATGTGAAATTTGTATTTTAAATTTAAAACTTTTGTTAAAGTAGATAAAATAAAATAATTCTAAACATTTGCTTTCCAAATATGTTGAATCAAATTTAATTTTAATTTAATTTAATTTTAATATACTGTATATTATCCACCTTACCCATATGAATTATAAGTAGTTTAACTCCGATGTGTATATTTACAATAATGTATCCACAGTTGCTTATGTTTTAATATTTTCATAACATAGGTCAAATTGGCCCACTCTGGGCGTTGTATGTGAACCGAAACTCCGGGCGTCCTAGTGTTAAATTCGTTGTATTTAGTTCTAATTGTCATAAATAGTTATATATCAATGAAGGAGACATATTTCTATATTTTACGAGTGTTCGACTTATACAATGTTACTCAAATTTGACATTTCGTATAAAGTTTCTACTCTCGTGCATAGTGTAAAAAATAAACAAGACAACCAGGATTTAGATGACTATTGTCCGTCGTGCAAGTAGCTCAGATCATTAAAACCAATTACGAAAAATATGAGATATATATATGAGAGCCAGGGTTCAAATCCCTCGACAATGGTTTAGTGTGTTTATTTGTATTCCGCAAAATTCAAGCTATAAGATTTAATTCCTGCCACGTAATCTACATCCACTTTACACTATAATTAGGGTAATAATGCTGTCATCATAAACTCTATTACACTATTTAGCAACAGGAATGAATTTGATTGTGTATTGCAGTACCACGTTTTAGTAATAATGGTATAAATGTGTATAATTAAAAATTAATAAAGCTTCATATATGTATGTGTTTATTTATTACGTATTTGTGAGGAAAACAATTTTATCCCTTCGATTTAAGAATTTTGTGTATATAGATCAGGTCGAGCCTACTAATAACCCGTAGATGATGGATAACAATAATAATAATAATAATAATAATAATAACAATAATATCGGATTCCCAAAACTGTTCGTAATTATATACCAAGAGGACGAAGATCTCTGGGCCGTCCTATGAAACGCTGGAGGGAAAATTTTCTATAGGATCGTAATAGGCCTTGGCCTAATACTTGAACGGAAGGAGAAGTAGAAGAAGATAACAATAAAAATAATATATAATAATACTATTTATAAATATGTTTATAAATAAATAGTAATAATAATTACAAGACCGCGAAACATGCAAGAACAAAAAAAATTTATTTTGGTTGATGATACCTGTGAAAATAACAGAAACAATTCTGAAATAAGAAAGTTAAAAAGTAATAGTTCCAAATAGTTAGTCCGTTTTTTCTGTAAGAGTGGACACACAGAACATAATAGAAAGCATTGTAACAATTAAAAAATTTAACCTCATCGGGAACTGAACCTGTGACATCTTGCATACGAAACAAGCCATAAGGCACTGAGCTAAGCGTTCGTTGGCTTGCTGTACATAAATTAATGCTCTTCATTGGACGAAGGGAATCGAGTTGTAGCTGTACTGTGCAATTAGTTTACTAGTGTGAATCGCGCATTGAAACTTGTGAAATGTTGGAGAAAACGAGTCCGCTCATTCTTTTTCCTTTGCTAAGTGCACATAGAGGTGATAATGTGTTTGTTTTATAAGCACTGACTTTATATGTTGTGTAATATTTACAGACTTTTGTGTTGAGAGGAAATAATATATATACATTTTTCATTAATCTTATTTTGAGCGTATTTTCAAATTCTTAAAGTCTTACAGATCATATCTTTAACTTCATATCAATTTTTTTTAAATTAACTGGGTTCTTTCAGTTCAGAGAGTAAAATCTTATATGTTATGTAATATCACTTTCATTATATATTGATTGTAAATTAAAATAAAGAAATGAACGCATCTGTTTATCTTAACTGGTTATTACTGTATAAATATTAGATCGTGCAGTGTTTATTTTTAATAATTGTGCACAGAGAATTTAACTACTAGTCGCACAATTACTAATTAATTTATATTTGAAACTTATCTGTAGATTAGCGTGTTCGTTGCGTTTTGTAGGTCTCGGAAAGAAACAAAATACATCGCTCAGGACATGACTCTAAGTTTAACGCGCACTGTGGCTGTTACAGGCTAATATTTGCATAAGTTGTTAGGAAACTGAAACAACTGTTATGGGAACTGTTAACAGGTTGTTTCCTTAAGAACAATGATTATAGGTTAAGTCATGCTTCAATATCGTCCTCAAGGGAAGAGATCTTTGGGATGTCCTAGAATATATATGGCGAGAATGCTTCACTGAAACCATTACAGGCTTTGAGCCTTCAACTTGTGTGGAAGAAGAAAATGATGTAAATATATATACAGATACTTGCTTTCAGCTAGTAGTTGGAGGTAATGTTGGAGTCCCTGTATAACAAACTATCTCACTGTCGCTATCGAACCCGTAGGTTCATATCTGCGCGGATATAATCTCTCCATACATCCCTGTCCTGAGCTAATATTTTCCAAATATTTCCTATATAATCGACTTCCCTCAAATCATAGTTAATATTATTCTCGCACCTCATTCTTGGTCTACCAACTGGACTTTTTCCCTCTGATTTTCTTACAAG
Organism: Diploptera punctata; assembly: GCA_030220185.1. Taxonomy (NCBI): domain Eukaryota; kingdom Metazoa; phylum Arthropoda; class Insecta; order Blattodea; family Blaberidae; genus Diploptera; species Diploptera punctata. Next base: position 79,722 of record JASPKZ010009205.1, read on the forward strand.
AAGCTTCCGTGCACATTATTCATTTCCCATTCGTGCCACATGTCCTGCCCTTCGCTTGACTGCTCTTATTATATCTGACTTATCAGAAAGACCATACAATTCACTGTTATGAAGTCTCATCTATTCGCCTGCCTGTTCATCTCTCTTTGATTCAAAAATTTTCCTGAGAACTTTTCCTCAAATACACGTAATGTCGTTTTCTCCCTTAAAGTAAGAGTCCATTTTTCGCGTTCATATAATATAGAAACAAAAACTTGGGGGGGGGGATTGATCACGCTTTTGCAATACGTCACATTGTACCAAAAATGTCAAGGAAAAAAAAACAAGTTGCAGCGTTTCAAATCATAACTGTTCATGACCTCCTTGCTACCGACTTAACATCTTGCCATCACCTAGTTGTGTTTTGTGTTGTGATAGCGACAGTGTCATGAACTAGGACATTATGGAACTAAGTACTGCTTTGAAAACCTCCAATTTAATCTGATGGCTAATTATATTGGAAAGTTTAGCGAAAAAAGACTTTGCCCTCAAAGTCAGGACGTTAAATTATTTACATTTATAAGGTTACTGTGACACTGAATACAGTGTGTTGTGCAATAAAAGTTGTAAAGATTTATTTGACCAATAATCTCGATTTATGTTAAAGATAAAATCTGTAATATTAAGAACGGCATATTTTATTATCTTCTAAATATTATTATCGTATAACAATATTTACACTATTCTTAACTGGAGTAACATTATAAGAAACTTCGTTTATCAGTCATATTGTTTTTTTGCGGATTGTGCTATAGAGATTTGAAGTGCTGCAAATTGACAATCTTTCTGCAGGTGAGAATGAAGCATTTCATCAAGTTTTCTTCTTGCACTTGGATTGAGATGCTCTCTAAATTGGCGAATAAAACAGACATTAACTATTTCTTGAGAGTCCTGCTAGTGTTCACCACAGTGTCTTGCACGTATCTTGTATAATCATCCAATAAACACTAGAACATAATAGTACACAGTTGTAAGCGAATAAAAATACTAGAAAACATTACAAAGTCATCTGCGCTATAATCCCAGAAATTACGTAACAAACTAACTGAAAGAAAGTTAATGTGTTTCATAATCATTTGGTAAATATGTAGTAGGTACCCCTTTTGAACCAGTTCAATTCGGTGAACTATAACATAAAAATTATTTGTTATTCTAGTGACGATTCTTATGAACGATCAAGTTGTAATAAACAGCATTTTCTCGAGATGAAGCCATCTTAAAAACTAACAGACTAAAATTCAGCCTGACTAATAATGTATGCTACATAAAAAAATGACAAATACCAAGCTAGTGTGAGTAATTTTTTCCCGCGCCGTAGCCGAGAGGGTAAGGTAGGATGCCTTGGAGCGAAGCTACGTGAGTTGCGCTGGTTTTTCTCATGGAATTTCGGGCAGTACGGGACCGGTGCAAACCCAGCATCGTGAGTCATTTGGTTGGCTACTATAAATAGCAGCTCCAGTTTGACAAAACCAGTTGTAACAGCTGGAAGACCCAACACGCTTATTATATGTCACCTCTACACTGACTGGATGATTGTCTACATATGTGATGAACACAGGTGGATGTGAGGTCAGCATTCGGCTGGTAAGCCAAGGACCTTCTAGGCCTGTCGCGTCATGGAGTTGAGTTATAATGAGTCATTGTTGTTAACTTTTAAACAAAATACCGATCTGTTTAAATTTGAACCAAATCTAAGCATATTACGTGTAAATAGTAAGAGGAACGGAGTTGCTGGTCATCCTGATATCGTTAATTAAAATCAGCTTGGGGTTCTATGTGAAATGATGTAACTAACTCTCTGGCACCATCGAATCCGTAGATTCAAGGCCGCGCGAAATGAAGCCATGACTTTCATAAGTGCACAAGTCCAGTCAAGCATGTTTTGAGAAAATCAATAAAAACTTAATAACTTTTGAAAATGGTGGCTAACATTTTGATTTGTATAATACACAAACTTTGACGTATTGTGTTTGTTATAATTATTCAGAAATTAAGTTACCTGTAGTGTTGTGTTCTAATTTTATTAATGAATTTGTTGGACTTGTGCTGTTATGAAACTCATTAGTCTGTACGATTAGATTCAGATGATTGTAATATGAAATTGATAATGGAATCAAATCTTTTAAGGTGCTAGAAATAATGACAATGTTTGATACTAGTAATATGTGAACATTTATCTACTTTTTATTTATAATATATTAAGAAAAAACGACTTTACTCTAATTTACTTATTCTAATCTGAATTTCACACCTCACGTCCTGATTCATAAGCGTTAGGAATCTGCTCTTTTCCATATTTATCACACAGTGATTGAAAATACGGTTGCTTTTCTGGAAGATCTGATGCAAGGTATTTGGAAACGTCCTAGGTTTTTGCAGATTTCAGAGAAAGTTCTTTATCATAAGCATTCTTCGGTGCGGTTTCAGTAACTCTGAATTTCCTTTCATTATGAATGTTTCTGTCATTAAACTACTGGAGTAATAATGTTCGATCTGTATTCAATAATCTTATATGTAGTCACTTTCCACATCTCTTGTTTTTTAGCCACTGCAATAGGTTCCTTAATCTTGCTGAACGCCATCTAATAGTCCTTGACCATGGGTTGTTGGACATCACATTCTTTAATATTTTTGGAGGAATTCCTTATTATTTCTCAGCAGTGTATATGACATCTTGCTTTCGTTTAAGCAGCTCAATTTTAGAGAAATCCCTGTCACATGCCATATATGAGTGCCCTTTAGTCGGGTAAACATGACGAATGTAGACGTTCTGTCAAATGATTAAGATATTTAATCAGTGTGTTGTTTCTATTCTGTGCTGTACAAACATAAGTAAATATGTACAGGTTTCTTATTTATACGTCCAGTCTGGGCCTGTTATTCTTTCTGGTATTTCGTTTCCTACAGAATCTAACATACGTTCGCCACACGTGATTTTTTGTTTGTGTACGTTTCTCTTCTATGCATTTGGTCGAGGTTTCTTCTTGGGAACAGGTACATCATCATCTGACGATCGATCCATTTCTGAATTAAAATTTAATTGAGGACAGACCAGAATAATTATCTTTTCGACGAACCTTATAAGAGCGCGAATCACTGGTCAGCTGGTGACTGCTGACAAAGGCAAATGGCAAGGCGCTGCGGAAATCGTTGTGCTGTTATGATGCGCTGTCATGCTGCGCACACAATGCCTGTCTGAGTTTCATAACAACACATGTTCCTGGACTTATGTAAGAATGAAACTCACCAACTCAGTAACAAGTGGAAAAATCCAAAACTTATATTGTTTTTAATGTCATTCAATAGAGTTTAGTGAGATGAATGTAACGATATATAGAACTCATACAGTGCCAAAAAGTGGACTTGTGCACTTATGAAAGTCATACATTTAATAGAAACTCTCCACATATCCACATACACAACTACTTTTTTCAGTCATATGTAATTTTCCTCACAAAAATAGTGGTTAATATTATTCTCCCACCTCATTCTTGACAATAACTACTGTACCCTCTATTTCTTATTTTCTGTATACAGTTTCCAATTCCCTCTCATATTCCCCATCCGTTCTACAAGCCATACCCTTTGCAATTTATGAGATTTAACTGTTCTTAATACATCGGCTTCCGACGAGGGTCATTTAGCTCTCTGTTATTAAGTCATCTCCAATCACCAGTCTGTTTGTCTCTCTCTGATCCAAAATGTTTCATACAAACTTTATTCTGTAGTACTTGTAACGTTATCTCCTCTCTGAAAGTAAGAGTGTAAGAGAAGGTTTGGTATCCATATAATGTTATTGGTAGAATAATTGCTGTATGAATTTGCATTTTAATGTTTTTTAGAGAAGTTGCAGTTACGGGTGACCCTGTAATACGTAGAGATTATCACCTACATAGATTCGAGTAAAGAAAGAAAAACATAGAAATTACGTGAGAGGTATGTCAAGTAATATTTATTTATTATTATTGGACATATATAGATCCTATTTCCCTGCAGGTATATTAGGCTTATAATTTGTGACAAAATTGTGGTACTTTATATAATTTGATCTAAATCTAAGGTTTTTTATTATTCTTATTTAAGAACATACTTTCTGCAACTATCCACAAGATCACAGTTGTTGGTGAATCTTAAGGAATCATCTTTACAGAACGTCTCATTCACACGTCTACAATTGCTTGTGTATTTCATTATCTCAATGTTTTGTTATATTCACATGAACTTGTTTTCATTTCTGGTATTTTCAAGTTGGAAGAAGATTAATAAAATATTTAAAAACTGATATATATATATATATATATATATATATATATATATATATATATATACTTACTGGCATTATCGAACCCGTAGGTTCATGGCCGCGTGGACATGATCTCTCCATGCATCCCTATCCTGTGCTAATGCTTTCCAATAATTTCCTGTGTAATCTACTTCCCTCAAATCATAGTTAATGTTATTCTCCCACCTCATTCCTGGTCTACCAACTGGGCGTTTTCCCTCTGGCTTTCTTACAAGAAGCTTCCATGTAAGTCTTTCATTCCCCATACGTGCAACATGTCCTGCCCATCGCAGTCTATGAGACTTAACTGTTCTTATTATATCTGGCTTCCCATAAAGACCATGTAGTTCATTATTATGAAGTCTTCTCCATTCACCTGTCTGTTCACCTCTCTTTGGTCCAAACATTTTCCTAAGTACTTTATTCTCAAATACCTGTAATCTCCTTTCCTCCCTAAAAGTAGTAGTAGTAGGACTTTACTAGACAAAAAGTAAGATATTTACAATATTATTTACAAATATGGGTCGCACGGGCAGTAAGCCGTACGTGCTGTTGACAGTCCGTTACAATAAAGTAATAATTAGTACTAGTGTAAAGAAAAATAAACAACAAAAATCAATAACATTACAATTACATAAAGAAAACACAATAATATTACAATTAAGTAATAACACAATAGCATTATACACTAAAAAACAATAACATTACAATTACATAAAGAGAACACAATAATATTACAATTAAATAATAACACAATAGCATTATACACTAATTAATTTATATATAATTATTAAGAATTAATGGTATTGCATTTTGATATCACATATTTATTCATGAATGAGTGTTGTTCTTATTTTCCGCGTTTTGTCCAGAAATTTACCTAAGTTTACCCAATTTTGTGGGTTTACCAATAACTCGTAGCATGCCAATCATTCCCGATTTGAATTTAGAAATCTTCCCGGTAATAACTGACGTCTTAAATATTCTAAATCATTACATTTTCCAAATATATGTATCTCATCTTCAAAGTTCCCGCACATTGGACATATTCGTATATCGTGATCGTCGCTAATTTTCAGACGTTTCCATGCCCCTAGCCTAAACCAAGCAAGCCCTGATCTCTCTTTAAATCCTAGGTTGAGTATATAGGATTCTTTTCCCCAGACGTGTTTTAGGTCTCTTTGTAAACACAGTGAGCGTTTTCCTGTACATTCGGCGAAAGTATCTTGTTGGTTTATATCTTAGTACCTCCTCCTTATTTTTATCCACACATTCTTGCGATTTTCAGTCCCTTTATCCCATATCCAGCCCATCCCAATCTTTTGGAGTTCTCTCCTAACCTCGTCTGCCCAAAATTTAACATCTATGTTTTTAATTTGGTGGTCGTAACAAATTTCTCTAAGCATTGTTTGTTCACCTTGAATTACTCGCAACCAGTATTTGAGTACACGAATTTTACAGTTTATTTCGTCCTGGATTGACCCAAATTCATATAAAATTCCACAGTTAGAAACGGCCTTCCTAAGTCCTGTAATATATCTTAGAAAATGCATATATACCTTATTTAGTATTTCCGTTCTATGGAAACCCCAAATTTCACTACCATAGTGCATTACTGGCCTGACCATCGCTCCATACATTTTTTCTAATGTGCTGACTGGAATATCAGGCACTCGAGCCAGAATACCGAGTACACTGTTAAGTTGTCCCCTCCCTTTAATTAATGCTATATCAATATGTTTTTTCCACTTCCCGTTCATTTTTAACGTCGTACCAAGATATTCAAAATGTTTCACGTTTTGAAGTACTTGATCTCTGTATTTCCATTCTTCTGCTCTACCATAAACAGTCCCTTAAAGTAAGAGTCCATGTTTCGCACCCATATAATATAACTGGTAGAATTATCGTTTCATATATTTTCAGTTTAACGTTCTTTTGAAAGTATCAAGGACATCAAGTGTCTCTGCAATGCATAATAGCACGCATTTCCAGAGTTGAGCCCATGTTTAATTTCTTTGTGCATCTCATTCCCATTTGTGATTATTGTTCCTAGGTATTTGAATTCACCCACTTCCTCCCAATTTCCCTCATTTGCCATTAGCTGTCCATTTCCATTAGATAATGTATTACTACGTGTGACCATATATTTAGTTTTATTGATATTTACTTCCAGTCGTAATTTTTTAGCGTTACTCAATAGCGTGTGCATGTTGTCCTTTAGTATCTCCTTGCTATCAGCCAATAGTACTACATCATCAGCATAAACTAAAAGCTTATTAATACCATAGATTTGTAAGCCTTGCTCATTCTCTAAAGATTTAATGGCATGCTCCAGTACAAAATTAAACAGTAGAAGAGATAGTGCATCTCCTTGCTTCAACCCATTCTGGATTTCAAAAGTGTCCGAAAACTGTTTGCCTACACGCACCATACTCTTTGTGCCATTTAGACACATTCGTATAAGTCTAACTAACTTTTTAGGAATTCCGAACTGCAGCAGGATTCTATATATCTTCTCCCTTTTAATTGAATCATATGCTTTTTTGAAGTCTACAAATAGTTGATGTACAGTACCATTATATTCCCATTTCTTTTCTAAAATTATCTTATACTAAAAATCTGATCTGTTGTAGACCTGTTTCTTCTAAATGCACATTGATGATCTCCTAGAATGTCATCAATATAGGGAGTAAGTCTGCTTACTAATATATTTGTTAGAATTTTGTAGGAAGTTGAAAGTAATGAGATGCCCCTGTAGTTGTTGCAATCAGTTTTATCTCCTTTCTTATAAATTGGTACGATAATTGATTCTTTCCATTCATCTGGAAGAGCTTCTTTTTCCCAAATCATACTAAGAAACGAGCGTATTTTGTCCATCAATTTTTCTCCCTCTGATTTTATCAGTTCTGCTGGGATCTCATCTGAACCTGATGCTTTATACGTCTTCAATTTTTCAATCGCCATTTCAACCTCTAATGCACTTGGTTCTACTACTAGCATTTCTGCTGTCTGTAAATTATCTTCCTCAATACCTGTTCTGTATGTACATTCAATAGCTGATTAAAATAACTTTTCCATATATTTAATATACTCCTGGAATCTGCAATCATATTCCCATTTTCATTCCGAATTATGTTTGTTCTAGCCTGAAACCCTTTCTTCTCTATACTAATTCCCTGATATTATTCTCTAATGTTCCTATTTTTTCCGTTCAATTCAAGATCATTAATCTTCTCTCTCAGATATTCCCTCTTTTTGCTCTTTAGTAACTTGGTTGTTCCCGTGTAATACTACCCAATTGTTCTAAAATTACCTCATTTGGCTCGTGTAACCATTTCATTTTTGCTAGCTTTCTTTTCTTTACAACGTCGGCACATTCTTCATCAAACCATTTCTTGTTTTGCCTCTTTTTTAAACAACCAAAGCTTTGTGATGCTGACAATTTAATAGTATCTCTTATAGCCTCCCATTCTTTATTGATATCAGTTTCTTCTTCGTTTGCCACATTGTCATCGGAAGATTCCAGTACTTCAAATCTATTAGCAATGTTGATTTGGTATTCTTGCCCCATTTCATCATTTTTCAAGTTTTTTAATTCAAATTTTACAGAATCATCTTTAGCGTTTGTTCCTCTCATAAGCGATAGCCGATGTCTGATTTTCACCCTGACTAGATGATGATCTGAATTGCAGTCTGTCCCTCTAACTGATCTATCATCGATGATGCTACTGTGCCAGCGTTTGTCCACTAATACATGTTTTATCTGGTTCCGAGTTTCGCCATCCGGAGATGTCCAGGTGTATTTATGAATATCCTTATGCTGAAATGTTGTGCTCTTAACAATGCCATCCTTTGATGTGGCAAAGGTGACTACTCTAACCCCGTTGTCGTTATTATCTTCATGGAGACTGAATGTGCCTATTGTTGGTTTAAATATATCTTCCCGCCCCACTTTTGCATTAAAATCTCCTAAGATAATTTTCATATGATATCGTCAAAGGCTATCAAATAAGCATTCTAATTCTTCATAGAACTCATCCTTGTCTTGTCATCTTTATATTCTGTATGTACATTACAATTATAAAATCATGTCGTTTACCCTTTAGAATTATGTATGATACCCTATCACTAAGAAACTTAATATCTCGGATAGCGGATAGGATCCTCCTTCTGACTAAAAAACCCGTTCCAAATGCAGGACTTTTTTTTTTGCACCCCCGTTGTATAACGCAAAGCTTCCTGATTCCTGACTACCTTCTCCTGGCCACCTAACTTCCTGTAAAGCGACTATATCCAAGGTCGATTTGTCTAATTCCCGCGTTAATATCTCTAGTGCCCCGCTATTGTATAAAGTCCTAACATTCCATGTTGCTAGTAACTTGTCCCTGTGTTTGAGCCTTGGCATGGGTTCCCTGAAGTAGTCCCCGCCCGAGATCTGAATGGGGGACTATTTTAATAGATTTAATTAAACACAATGTGTACATTTAGAGTTTTCACCAGTCTTTTGTAATTTTTATGAGATGCTGAGTTATGCTTTTGCATTTCATTAGGTGGTACGTGGAGCAAGCCTCGTCGCAAAGCTTACATCTGCAGTCCTCCTTGGGGTCATGGTATGGCGGATTCTGATATATTTTGCCGTGGAAACCATGCGCGGCGAAGCGTGTGTATAGGTGGCGAAGTTGAAAGTTCGGTCCTTTCCACACATCAGTTTTCATCGTTTCTGTGCCCATTATTTCCATCGGTATTGCATTGGCTTTGTTTTGTCTCTCTTTGGTGGCGTCTTTATATGCCTGGGTTTCTTGAAGATTGAAGCGAAGCTTGATGTCCTCAATGAAGTAGGGTTCATGTGCTATTCTGTAGGCGTAGCTGTTTCTTGTGTACTTTGAGAGTGACAAGGCCCTCTTGAGATATCTGAAACGGGGACTATTTGACCTCCGGAAAATTTTACCCCAGTTGAACCCATTTCTTGACGGTTGTATTTTTACGGTGAAAGATCGTCACTCTTTCGACCAAGGTACTTTTTTCGTCTGGCTTATCACCTTCGACTAGTCCGCCATATATATATATATATATATGTAATTAACTACCTATGGATTCGATAGTGCCAGTGATAGTTAAATATTTATTCTATTTCGCATTTCCACTCAAGAAAATATCTAACCAAGCTTCCGTCCTGGGCTAACATCTGAATATCGGAACTGCCATCAGTATCACAATGTCTACCACATTATTGAGATTACGTAGAAAATAGTACTTTGTAAATTGTTTTCCTTCTTTGTTTCCGGATGGTCAGCAATTGTTTTTCTTGTTTTCATCTTCGATGTACCTAAGCTTCATTTGAAAACAAAGCTTATATAAAAAATGAGATGTTCAATTTTGCGCCTAGGAGTATAATACAAGAGATAACATATCGTTCTTGGGTCACCTGTGTAGTCTCTGCCTCATATGTAGCGGACTCGGATTCGATGTCCGATCGTGACAAGTTTCCTGATGAGAATATATCGGGGTCTCTCCTCACCTGTAAGATAAATATCGGTTAACTTTAAGGCCCAAATGATCACCGAACTTTATATGCTATCACAACATCCACATCATATACTTAATAATAATAATAATAATAATAATAATAATAATAATAATAATAATACACCATCCACAGTAATTCTGCCCGAGGACAGGTCTTTCACTGCAATCACAGCATTTTCATGCTATGCTTTGCAGTTTTACTAGGGAATTAGAGGTGTGGTAGTTTACCGTTGCTTTCCACAATAATAATAATAAATAATAATAATAATAATAATAATAATAATAATAATAATGCTTTATTTCAGCTCACAGAGTTAAGGCCATAAGCCCTTCTCTTCCACTCAACCAGCGAATAGTAAAATTGCACAAAAATTGCATACATATTACAATTTTAAGATATCATTAAAATATAGACTAAACAAAATACAATGGTGATGTGATCTAATACTAGCTAATACCAACAAAAAAACATGGAATATAATAATATTAAAATAATACAAAATAAAGTAAGTAAACTTTCTAGATGATAATTTACAAGCAGCTGAATATACTTGTTATCCAGTTAATGTTTTCATGTGTGGAACTTAAGATATCAGTTATTATATATTACAGGCAGAGTTAAGCGAGTGTACCTCGTCTTCTGAGGCGAATGGGTTAAATAACAAGGGCTTTACCTCATCTCTCGACCGGACACGAGTAGAGTGTTTACATTTACCGGATATTAAAGGAGATACTTTTTTATCGTCATAGAACTCGAAATACCCTGTACAGCACTTTGTAACTTTCTAAAATACTCAAGAATACGTGGTTTTTAACTTCCCGGGTTTACCGATTTTTATGTAGGATCACTTTTTTAATCAGTTCCGATATATTTTAGCAACATTTAACATAAATCTCGTCAATGTAGGTATTTTTATTATTGAATTCATAAAAGTGACGAACTTATGTTACGGTTTTTAAAGAATCCTACCTTGAAGAACTAGTAAAGTGCAGGGCTTTGGATTTCAGAGTCAAAACCAAGTACTTCACAGCACTGTTTTTTATGTGATTACCTTCCTTCTACAAAGGCATTCTACGTAACAAAGGAATGGAATCAGCCTCCAAACATATTAAGAAAAATTGAATATAATTAAGTATAATTGTTCTTAATATAGTGAAATGAAAGTAGGAATGGTTATGCATTCACTTTTTTTCGTTATACTCCCTTTTAAGTGTTTTCAAAAACCTTACCTTTTTTCGTACTATTTTAATAGTGTGTTTTCCTTCTAAACCCAGACTCTGTTCATAATTCATTTACCTTTCCATTAATACGCTTCTTGCAATACTATTACGGAATACAACTCCGTCTAAACAAGCAGTATTACAGAACATACCGATATGGGATTTGTGAAATATTTATTCTCCAAACAAATTCGTTGCTATAGTTTATGTAGTGATTATTATCCAACAATTTGTTACTATAGATATCATAACAATCAGCTAGCGTTAATATTAGTCTTAGGAAAACAATAACATTAGGAGCCTTTAAGAGGAAACAATAACACTGGTCTAAAAAATCATTCTTTAATCATCAAAAGTACAAATATAAGTCTCTAGACCAGTTTTTCATGCTGATTACGAAAACACTGTTCAGTGTTTTCTAATACGTTCAGTTTTTACTATAAAGAAATTAGAGATAATTCCGGTAATGTGGGACCCTATTTTGAATTTGTTGTGTTTCTTCCTTTAATTAAGATTTTCGAATTTTGTTTAATTACAGTGATTATCATTAGTGTTGTAACTATGAAATAGAATTGCTATTTTATTCAAATATGAAAACTTATTAATCATTTATTAACTTTTTACGTTACAAGATAGGTCCACTTTAACCTCCATATTCGTATAAAATGGACCCAAGAGTCCACCTTAGCCTTTAGACTATTTTTAAGTTTATTTACTCCATTAATTTATAGAGACAGTCACAAAGTAACCTGAAAATATTTAATTAATAAGTGTTGATATGTATTTAATGTTTTGAAAAATTATTGTTGAATATAACATTCAGGTGTCATTCATCTGCAGACAAAGATTTGGGTTTAGCAAAATTAAAAAGATATTAAATAAAATTATGTGCATGGT